>JACTOM010000043.1:1326669-1473525 GCA_015832385.1 Elymnias hypermnestra
TCTTGTAATGCCAAAGAAGTATAACTTCTAATGCGTGTACATAAGTACACATACAATTTTTTATTAAAGACTATTTTGTGCAAAATAATTTAAAATACATATCGTATCGTTTTTAGTGTGGCATTTTTTTATTTGGATCGATTTTAGTTATTTTAGTATTGAAAAATTACAAGTGCTTAATAGTTTTTATAAAACTGAAGAAAAAAATGCGCTTTCAATTGGTACTTTTACTGTAAAAATAAACTTTGAAAGTCGCAATTTTGACCTATTTTGAAAAACACTATAAAACATGATAAGTCCACAATGGTTCACTGTTGTATAATACATATGCTTAAATTATTCACAAATAGTCCACACTATGATGTCTTCACGGAAATACGTCAAATTACCAATAACTCTGTATATGTATCATAAAAATATAAGCCCAGATTCTTAACGTTATAACGTTACTGGAAATGACCGTAAAATTTCAGACGGCAAAACTAATTGACCTCGCTCTTTTATTGCAATACTAATTACAATAAGATTTATTATCAAAGTATAAACCGGGTAAGGGTACAATGATACACAAGAAGTGTTTTAAAGAGACACCGAACGTTAATTACAAGAGCTAATAATAAAAAAATACATAAAACATAACTTTCCATCCGACTTGATGTCTTCTATAGAATTAATTGAGATATAATTTATAACTGCATGCATTCAGTGCTAATTAAAGCCAAACACAATCATGCAATACTTTATCATTTGACGTCACCGTGTGGAAATATCTATGATTTTTCATACGTGTATCTACATAAATTAATAATTAAAACACCAGCGTGTAGCATTTTCATTAATTTAGGATAATTGTTTTACAAATAAGAAACTTACCCCCACTGCCCTTTGAGGGTGGGATTTCCTAAAATGTACTTTTGATAGTTTCCATTGTGTCAAAAAAAACTTTCTGTCCAAGTTTTACATATTTTGTAAATGTGAACTTTGAATTTTTTTAACGTGAAAGTTTGAATTTTTTTATTAACATCCCCGTAACCCGCCATGCGGGTAGAATTACGTAAAATCGATACGATTGATTGCATTATGGATGCCATTAATGACGATGTCGGTGGAGAAATCTAGGCCCGTTTGCTTTATGCCTTTCCTGTCTCTTATTCTCCGACACACACATACACACATACACACACACACACACACACACACACACACACACACACACACACACAAATTTATATATATAGATATTGGCAGTTAAAACATGGTCAAAAAAATAGAAACTGCTTGTTTTTATTTTTGTCTTGCTTATGTTTACAGAAATCTAAAACAATAGATTTCGGAGACTTAGGGGAGGGAAAAAGGAAGATATGTTAGAATTTTAATCGTCATTAGAATATTGTAAGTGACGAAAATTAATACAAATAATTTACTGAAATCTCAACTGACGAATTGTAAATAAAAATGCCACGTGCTTTTTGTCGTCATTAGAAATTATACTATATTATTAAAAGACGAGTGGCAAATTAAAATGACACGTTATTTGTAAATATTAAATCTAACTAACCTTGAAACGAATTAGCATAAAAAACGCTGCACATCTTTGTGACGGTAATCACGCGTTTCAATCCGTAAAAATTTTACCCTCATCCAAAAGAAGTTTCACTTCAATGTATATTTATTATAGGAGCCATTATGAATTAGCCTTTACACAAATTAAACTGTGAGGGTGAACTTCGTGGCCAATAGAAAGACAGTACGGGGATCACGTGGCTTTGTTATTCCGATCAGCTGTTGCCGGAATGTTGGAGGAAGAAAAAAGCCAAGGAAACCAGTATCAGGTATAGTTTATAAAAAAAACAATGGGATACGAAATTTACAAGTACCTATTTGTATAAAGCATTGATAAAAAACATGTGTGTACTTATGTACACGCGTTGGAAGTTATACTTCGCGTAACAAGATAAAAATATTTTCAAGAAACCAAACTTTTGATTATAGCTAATTTCAGGGTGTCTGTTTTTTGTAGGGATGTCGGAAATGCAATAAATTATCGATATATTTTTTAAATATTAATATTGTTATAAATATTTTAATGAAAAAATATGGATATATCGGGATACAATACGGACAGGCAATTAATGTAGAAATTGACAGATTAAGTTGCCAACTTAAGATCCAAATTACAAAACCGCAAATTCAGTCGACCAAAACTAAAAAATACATTAAATATAATTTGTAACAAAGAACGGAGTATAAAAAGTATTCCTACTTAGGATTTTTTATTCTAGAAAAATATATCGATTTTAATACCTTTTCGATACTTGGAATTTTATATCAATACATCATAGTATTAAATATCGCTCCAAAATATCGATACATTGAAAAATAATATCGATATATCAATGTATCGATATTTTTTCAAGAAGCCTAGTTTTTTGTGAAATGTGTGTGCGCATCGTAAAAATTTACTCACATTTTTCCCTAACGCGCTAAGAGCAGTATAACTTCAAAAATTACACTATACGAGTATACTTTGCTTGTAGCTTTAGATGATACCTAGATTAGATCTAAAATTTAAAACACTATATTTTTTATAACTGGAATATTACACCTAATTAAAACATAAAAATCCGCAGCAATAAATGAAACTGAATTGTCTATATGTATATAATATTAAAACAACAAAGTTTTAATGCATATATATTTTATTTACAATATATTATGTAATCTCAGCTGTTGGTATATGATACAGTCTGAATAACCCAGTCGAATTTCAACTTGACTTGGGCGATTTTCTGTTTATTCAATAACTCGCTTGTTTTCAATTTTACGTGAAAAATGATAATAATAAGAGTTGTTGGGTATTAAATTTCCTACAATTTTGGTTCTTATCAATTTTGTCCTAGGATCAATATTTTTCGAATTAGACCTCAAAGAGACGGTGATTTTTCATTTAGACTAAAACTCACTTATTTTCAATTTCTAGTTAGGAAAGTTGTTTAGAATTTTAATGGTTATATATATTTCCTAAGATCGCCATTTTTCCATTAAGACCCGAAAAGATATGGTTAAAGTTTTATTATTTAAATATCCTGTGTATTTTCAATTTCACGCGGAAAATGCTAATATTCAAAGTTGTCCAGAATAAAATTTCCTACAACTTTGATCATTATCGATATTTTTCTATTAAGACTTTTTTTTATTCACGATTTTTACACAGCCAAAACACAATTTCTATGCTAAGCGGCACGTCTTAGCTGGTAGGGTGGTATATTGCCACGCTTTCACACACCATTCCTGATGTAGTCATACTACAATAATAGCATTACCTGAATTTATCCCTTTTAGCGCTGGGAAATGCTTTAACGCACCACGACCAAGGAGTCCGCAGTGTGGGACTCACTGATGAGACAGAATACCCATTAAAACCCAGCGGCCCCACTTCATCCTAAGGTGGGACACCAGCGGCTCGCTCGCGGAATTCAATATGGTGTTCCGGATGACGCCGAATCGAGATTCTAGGCATCTACCACCCAACCTTTGGCGACGTATAGCAGGGACATCAGGAACAACCCGCTCCCTCTCAAGTGCAACCTTTAGTGCGACTACAGTCTGGCAAAAGGAGGTCAAGGTTCTTGTCAACCCAGCTTCGCTGGGTGGAGACCCTGCCCATTGCACGGGCAATGCTAATTAGTGAGAGGTCTTCGCCAATCAACGACACTCAGAAATGCTGTTTTGATGTCCACTCCGAGCAATCTGCCACAGTATGGTGTGCCGTGTCCACTTGGTCACAATACTCGTGGCAGATGGGCGATTCCTTCCGGACCTGAATTTATCCTGCTGGCAAAAGAATCTAGAAAATCTTTCAGCAAAGGTAAGTACTTGCATTTATTACGTCAGGTATTGGGAATATAGTATAGGCGATCTAGATATATTTTACTCTACACTACTAGGCGCAAAGCTTATTTATTTTATAGCATATAACCAATGCATTTTAAAATTCGGCTACTGTTTTGGACATACTTTGCCTATAACCGAGTTTTAGCAATATAAAACGTTTGAAAAGAAGTATTAAAAGACCAGTACGAACTGTTCTTTCTTGTGCGTCGATTAAAAGTGTGCTCTCACACTTAAGTGTGCCTTCAACACCACATTTCCAAAGTTTAATTTTTCTTTGGATCTATTGCGTGGTCCTCTACGAAGCCTAAAAAATATGGGACAAACTAGTTTTTTTCATTTAGTCTCGACCTATCACACGGTCTTCTCCGAAGCCTACAAAATATGGGAAAACCTAGTCTTTATCATCTAATTTAAACCTATCACACGGTCTTCTCCAAAACCTACAAAATATGGGAAAACCTAATCTTTATCATCTAATTTAAACCTATCACACGGTCTTCTCCGAAGCTTATAAAAATATGGGACAAATTAGTTTTGTCATCTAATTTCGACTTATTGCACGGTCTTCTTTGAAGCATATAAAATATAGGCTAAACTAGTTTTTGTTATCTAATTTAGAATTATTGTACGGTCTTCTCCGCAACATATAGAAATATGGGATAAACAAGTTTTTGCCATCTAATTTAGACCTATCATACGGTCTTCCCCGAAACGTATAAAATATAGGAAAAAATACAATCTTTTTAATCTAACCCCACTGAAAATTTCGATTGAAATAGATTTAATAAAATGAAATATTTGGAGGCGCTAGGTGTCATATTTCTTTGGCAAGTTTCCATCGAGTCCTACATCGCCATAGCGGTGATATTGCTTTGGAAATAGAACAAAAGAATGGCGTATCATCTGAAACCACAGATAAGGAGCACCGCAGCGTGCAAACCGCGATAACTGTAGCAACATTTCGTTGGTCATTACAACTTTAGGTGGACACTCCATGTATTCATTTATTATTGTTTAAATTAAACAACTTCAGAGGTATCAACATGACTGAATATTATTACAATGGAGCTATAATATAATAACAGCTAGCCAAGAAAGTCCTAGAAACTATAGCTCTAATCAGGTATCTATATTTTATAGAAAAGCAAATATATTAGGCAATTCAAATTTAAATAGTCACAACTAGCTGTCCCGACAAACTTTGTACCGCCACAGTATCAATAAATAAAAAAGCTCAATGAAAATTACAGAACTTAACCGGAACAGAAATAATTAGCATAAAAAACGCTGCGCATCTTTCACTTTCACGCGTTTCATCCGTAAAAATTTACCCTCGTACGATTAAAGAAGTTACACATCAAAAATATTGAGAAAAGAGAACCCAGATTTATGTAGAACTCACTTCCGCACTGTTATGCAATCAAAATCAAATGTAACAAGAAAAACATGATTGTAAGACTTACTACGCGGATATAGTGGCGGATATAAAAGTCTTTATATTTTATGTATACAGTTCCTGTAAGCGTTACTTCCCGTTAAATTAGTTTTAACTTGTAGGCCTTGTTTACATAATACTTGTTTAGTAAAAGTAATATAAGATTAAATATAGGTTTTTGAAGTTAAACTTCTTTTGCTACACTTCACTAAGGCAATAAGTTTGTGAATGCGAACGGAACTTGAGAGGGATATTATTTTTTAATCTACGTTTAGGTTTTTTATTGCGCTGGGAAATGCCTTTGCGCATCCCGAAGACTTTTCCAATCGGAAGTGTGGGACTCACAGAAAATAGACTACCCACTAAAACCCAGCAGATCCCTCCTCATCCATGAGTGAGATCACTAGAGGTTCCTTAACCGCATTCCATTCTAGTGACCCCGATGACACCGCCTATTTTTTTTATTGGTAACAGATTAGCGCTTGACTGTGATCTCACCTGATCTGATCTGATAAGAGGCGATATACTTCTCATGGTTTCTACACTTTGCTAGTACCTATGGGGACCTATCACTCAATAGGGAGGAGCATGATGTGCATACATGCAAATTCTACCAAGCCAAGCTTCCTCCGACGACGAGGGAGGGCTTGAGCCGCATGATCTCTTAGCCTCTCATTTGCCTTCTTCAGCGAAATGACAGTCTCGTAAAACAAGGAAACCGTCCTTCACCCAACTTCATTAACCCCAATTATACTCTTCATTGAAAGATTTCCTCTAAACAGCGACAACATGATATGCCGCTGGGGTGCCCGGGCTATACACTACGCTAAGGTATGGTGCGCCATATCTACAGGAGCACCAAATGACAGGCGGGCATTTTGTCACGGACAGCGGCCTGTTGCAAGTACTTACCGAAGCAAACATGGCTGGTAATCACCTGCACTAAACGGGAGTAAAGAAATCCGTGCCCCCTGGTGACCCAATTGTCCAGGTGAAGTCGAATCGCTTCCATAGTGACTATACCCACAGTTGGAGACCCAAAATCTTATCTTCATTTTTCGATCAAAGCTTCTAGGGCTTGAACTCAATCACGCCTGATGGAAAGCTATGATAAGGTCAAAGATGGTACGCGCTTGCCTAGAAGGTTTTATTCACCCTTGTCTTAAAATGATTTGGGTTGTACGATTGGGGAAACACAGAGCAAGGCAGAGTATTGCACAGTTTTACAGCATGGATCAGAAAAGAGGTTTCGAACCGTTTTGTGCGGGTAACTTGGTTGTCTACAACGTATGGGCGGAAATCCTGATGCCGGGAAGTGCATTGGTAATTGGTGCTGCTGGTATTATCTACCTTTTATAGGAAGAACATCCTATAAAATAAGTGATAGTACGTCGATGTCAGTTTTGTGCTGGATAACAAGTCGTTACTAATCAGTCTTCTGGTTCGTTTATCAACCGAATACAATGCCTGCAGCTGCTACTTAGCTGAACCGTCTCACAAATGGCTACAGTTTAACATGCATAACCGCAACTGAGCTTTGTATAGGAAGAGCAGCTGCTATGAGATGAAGTACCGCTTTACTATATTAAGGATATATAAGTTAATGAGAAATGAGGATAGAAAGAGAGAGTTACGTTTTCCTTCAGGCGTGTACTCGATTATTTAATTGACAAAGCCATTTGATAGTAGGTAACTAAATATATTGAGATTTATAGGAAAAGTTACTTTATAATATTTCTATAATATGCCCCTTTACAAAATAGAGAAATCGCGATTGGAAATTAAAATGTGTAAAATGATTTCGACAAAAAGATATAAATTAGAAGTCACGGATACATGTCCATGTAATATATTTGAAGTTTATTTATTTATTCGTAGATAAAATGAAACATTTCTTTACGGAGCGTAAATTTTAGAAAATCGTTAAATATATAAAAGCAAAATAGCATATATGATTGATATATTTAAATTTACATGATAGAATAATTTTCATCATTTTATAAATCACTAGCTATACACATAAAGTAAGGTAATTAGCAGCGTATTAATGTCCCACTGCTGGGCACAGACCTTCTCCCTCATAGGGATAAAGAGTTAAGTATAAAGGGCATAAAACATAACGTTATTATGTAATTAATTTGAATATTTTTTATTCAAGTAGGCCAATTACAGAACTTTTGCTCGTCAAATATATTTTTTCCTACACGGTAATTCTAATGTACGACTGATGATGGTATAGATAGATAAAGAAGGGCTTAAAATCTAAAGTTAAGAGGTGTCCTTCGTACCCTGTCCTGAGAAGAGCCCACAACAAACTCAGTCGGGTATTTTGTATTGTTTTTTATCATCAACATTACAACATCATATTACTTTATTATATTTAAATTAAAAATTTGAGCAATTTGTTTACTCCCATGCGTTTTTATCATCTAAGACCTAAGTAATCTTGCAACTTACGATTTTTCAATCAACTTTCTTTTCACAGAGACTTTGAATTTATTAAGTGACATCTCTAGAACGTCTTGTGGGAGCTTATTATAGAAATGTAAAATTCAATATCAAAAATTCAGTGTTGCAGTAATTTTAACATTGTTTTAACTGAAAAAGAAAAAAAAAAACAAATTTAGTAAATACTATAAGAAAATATCTGAAAAAGATTGGAGGCGCCGGGTATCGATCCCGGTACCTCTCGCATGCTAAGCGAGCGCTCTACCATCTGAGCTACGCCCCCGTTGAGACTATCTCTGAATTTTCTCTTTAAATAGTTCCAGCGAAGTTATGTTTTAATAATTGTTGACCAATTTAGACTTTATTATGAACTCAATTGATAAAGTAACACCAGAATGACTCCGGCAGATTAATGTCTTAACCTGCCGTGTCAGGAACCATTCCCGACAAGAGGAAAGCCCAAAGAGCATCACGTGTAGTGTGAGTACTGGCTTTACCTTACCAGCAAAGATGTATTACTAAACAAAAAGATTTAAGTTCCGGTACGATGCTGTGTTGAACTCCTAAGAGGTAATGTTTAGCGCTCATCTATCTTAGATTATATCATCACTTACTATCAGGTGTGATCACAACCGCTAAACTGCCAACAATAAAAAAAGATCCCAGGGCTCTTCATTGTACGTAGAGGACAATCATCGAGAGGATGTTCGTAGTAAAGCACCCCATACTCAGATATTTCTTCCAAAAAAAGTTAAAAAAACAAACTCACTTGATGGTCAATGATAATAGTCTAAGACAGCAATACACTGATTTATAAAAAGGTAATTTAGTTGAGAATGGTTTCTACCACAAAATCGTACCGAAACGCAATTTTTTGCTAGTAGATACGTTTTCGCTTATAAGGCAGTAGGCACGGCCGAAGTCTTCCACCTTTCTAGTGTGCTTGACAGCGACTACTCAGTTGTTTAAAAAAAAACAAGATAAATTCTGTCGCGGTTCATTCGTGCTCTCGTGCGAAAATCTAAATTAAAATGCATAAGAAAACAGTAAAGTCTTCTTCATTATCTCTACCTTACTACTGATAATTTTCCCGCTGTGAAATGCCTTGATGCATCCCGATCATCGATAATCCTTAGTGCCTGAAGACCAAAGTCTTCGAACAGTGCGTGTTGCTAGTGATGACCTACGGTTCTGAGACGTGGTCCCTGACTATGGGCCTCATGTGAAAGCTCAGAGTCACTCAGCGTGCGATGGAGAGGACTATGCTCGGAGTTTCTCTACGTGATAGAATCAGAAATGAAGTGATCCGTAGTAGAACCAGAGTCACCGACATAGTCCTACCAATCGCGAACCTGAAGTGGCAATGGGCGGGGCACATAGTCCGAAGGATCGATGGACGTTGGGGGCCGAAGGTGCTGTAGTGGCGATCCCGCACCGGACGGCGGAGTGTAGGCAGACGCCCTACAAGGTGGACCGATGATATAAAGAGGGTCGCCGGTAGCCGCTGGAGCCAGGCGGCGCAAGATCGGGCCTTGTGGACGTCATTACGTGAGACATATGTCCAGCAGTGGACGTCTATCGGTTGAAGCGACGACGACGACCGACGACCCCGATCATAGCTATAATCTAATCATCAGGAGTGTGGGACTCGCTAGTATACTATTAAAACCAAGCGATACTCTCTCCATCTTTTAGTGGAGCACCAGAGAATCGATACACGCAATCTACTCTGGTACTCAGAACAACTCCCGAAAGTCGGGAAAGGCGCAAATCCACGCCTCCGACCTACCAATCTTCTCCGGAGAAGAGGAGCGTCTACTGCGTCCACCCTCTGCCTATCCTGTACCTCCTTCAGCGAAATAACAGTTTTGCAGGAGGCCACTGCCCTGCGCTCCCTTTCGGTCAATTACATATGATTTCTAAAATTTGGCCTGTCGGGAATCGAACCTCGGAAGCAAAGCTAGTACTATCATTAGGCCATCGAGGTCGCATTTAAAGGAAACTACTTTCAAAGGTACGTACAGCGTGCAAACTTGTCAAGGTCCCGATATTATCTTATAGTTATCAATTAACATTGCAAACTACAACATATTTTGTAGTAGCAGAGAAAAGTCAGAGTTTGCCTTAGATTAGTTGCCAGATAGTTACGTTTAGGCATTGATTTCTTTGATTTATAGGTTTAGGGTAGGTGTTGTTTTTAATGTGAAAACTTTTTAGTAAACTTTTTTTTGGTAATGAATGAACTAAGAATTCGTAATGAAAAAACGCGACCTTACGCCCACAAAGTCCGTAGAATTATAGTTGCCGTAAGAAATTATTGGTTGTCAATGTCAAAAACAAATGAAAAATAATTAAAAGCGCGTGCATATAAAGTCCACGTGTCATAAGTGAATCTTCTTTGGCAAACTAATTTTTAAGTCTTGTTTATATTTATACAAATCTAAAACTTTACATCTTGGGCAAATTAATGTTTTTTGTCTTATTTATGTTTATAGAAATCCAAAATAATAGACTTCGGAGACTTAGAGGGTGGGAAAAAGGAAGATATGTTAGGAATTTAATAGTAATTAAAATATTAGAAGTGTCGAAAATTGATACAAATCATTTATTGAAATCTCGTGACGAATTGAAAATAAAAACACCACGTGCTTTTTATCAATTTTAGAAATTATTTACTAAATTTTGTATAAGATATATCAAAGATATATTAAATTATTAAATGACGAGTGCTAAATTAAAATGCCACATGTTATTTGTAAATATTAAACCTACCTAACCTCCAAAGGAATGGACATAAAAAACGCTGCAAATCTTCGTGACGCTAATCACGCATTTCATCCGTCAACATTTTAACCTCATGCGCCTAAAGAAGTTTCACTTCAAAAGCAAAAGTATTCTTATAAATTTAATTCGATTTCTGAAGGACGAGACGAACATCAAAGGTTTGACAGGTAAGAATAGTTTGTAAGGGGAATGCTTCACCGCCATGCCGTTTTAACCACACCAAAAAAGAAAAGTTCAAAATTGATATTGTCAAAGTCTCCTGTGTGTCTTTTCCACTTACGTGACATTGGCAGAGTGCGTAGTGCTGTCTGGCACTACTATACGAGTATGCCAAATTTTAATAATAATAATAAATAATAATAGTTATTTTTGGTTTTGATTTTGTTTGTATGAGATGGATTTGTCATAATAATTTAATGTGACCACAACAACTAATATTGGATTTTGAAATATTTTGCGTTGTACATATTACTTTATGTGCGTCTTCTACTTTTACGTGACACTGGCGAAGTAAATTGTGCCAGTCTGGCACAGGAAAAAGCCATAACTCCAAATAATAATACTTGCGTTTTTATCATTTTTACTCAGCTTCCTAACCATTCCTGTGTTTCCAAAAATAATTTAAAACCCAAAATAGCCAAATCAGTTTAGTCTTTCTCGGGGTTTAGTGAGACTAAGGAATACCAAATGATTTTGAATAAATCAACATTGTGACATTGACAAGTGCCATTTTATGGTATTCTTTTTTGCCTAAAACATAAGCAAATTTGGAATTTTCTGATATGTCCTGTATAGGTAACAATTTTTTTTGTGATTATTAATCCAAAGTAGCGAAATATAATGACGTATTTCCCGTTACTCTTATTTCGAAAGCTTAGCAACAGTGTAAGCATACCGGTGTTGCTAATCTTTGTTTCGTGACACAGCGGCGTGTTACAATACGACTCGGCATAATCAGGTTTGAGATTATGTTAAAAATATTTGTAAAATAATATCATTGCTAAATCTATTATGAGCTTATTCACGCATAAGTATATTGACCGTGTCGAATGAGGTCGTACCCTGTCACAACGTCCTATGTAACTATATTGAAATGTTCATATTTTTATAACTGGTTCCTTAAATAAATTAATATGTTTTAATCAATTCTACAAAGAAAACTTGTAAAATTGTTAATAATTAAAAAAATCGGGGGATACTGTTTGTTGTTGTAGCTACAAATCTATCACTTCCATCCGAAATTCAATTACACCATTCGATAGATAAAGGATGAAAAAGTTTCTTACGCTATATAAGGACTGTAACACATCCCGCGCCAGACGTATTCACGTACAAATATCCGCCGTGTTCATAAAACAGCTAAAAAGAAGATTTGTCGAGTTTCTTACAACAGAAAATAAATATATATTTCATATTAGCTGTTTTCCCAGATGTCATCCGAACAGCTGCCGATCCCGTGGGATAATGGGGAAATCCCGTACTTAGTAATCGTCCACACACCACGAACCATCGAACCGACGAAAAACCATCATACCTACCACATAATAACCTCTAAAATTACATCATAGTATTAGATATAATATTAGATAATATTAAATGTAGTACTAACGCTATATAAAAGTGTATTTATTATTTATTCATATTCTCATCAGCAAGTACGCTTGGATGTTTAACACGCTAGAGCGTAATTTAGATTGACTATCTAGCTACATAAGGATCAAAAAATTTATTACGTTTAGTAAGGAGTAAGGACCAAGACAACACGCGCGGCGGAAGGGGAAGCCCCGCCATTTTGAAGCGATTACCAGTTACAAGACGTATTCACGTACAACAAACGGCCGTATTCACCCCATTCTTTTAACTAAAATGTATTTCAGAAAATTAGGAAAAGATTGCTACAAACTGAAAATATTACTATCATAGCAGTCACTAATCTTATTTCAAAATGCATTAGCCGGTGTCTAGAGCTATCAGGAGTATAAGTAACAAACATTAAACACATTTGATAAATAGAGTTTTATTTATTTCTTACGGGAAACATTGCCGATATATATACCTATAGTGCGAAGTCGACATCGACGTTTTTCTAAAAAAAAAATTAGTGAGTGCGTACAAAGTATACATGTCAGAAGCGAAACTTCTTTGGCAAACTACCTCAAAAATCGATATTGATTTTTCTATTAAGATTTTCTCAAAATTTGCCAGAAGTTTGGAAAAATTTCACTTCACTTCGGACTATGAGAGTGAAGGAACATAAAGTACACTTGTGTACTATGCCTGCCAAACCGCAGTGGAGCAGCGTGGTGGGTCTAATAAACCCTCTGTCATATCAATGAGGAGGCCTGTGCCCAGCAGTGGGACCATAAATTAATTTTTAAGTTAATATTTATACTAATCTAAAAATTGAGATTTCCGACACTTAGAGGGAGGGAAAAAGGAAGAAATTTAAGGAATCTAATTGTCATTATAATATTAAAAGTGTCGAAAATTAATACAAATCATTTATTGATACCACAAATGACGAATTTTAAATAAAAATTCAACGTGTTTTTGTCAATATTAGAAATTGTTAATTAAATTTTGTTTTTCAATTTAAAATTTAGAAAAGAGAATAAATGTTTTTAATTTAAATATAAATAGTTTAAATAAGGAGTTTAAATTAAAAATACGCTATACATCTTCGTGACTCGTTTCATCCGTAAAAATTTTACCCTCATTCGCCTTAAGAAGCTTCGCTTCAAAAGAATCATTTATATTAGCTCCATCTATGTGGAATTAAAGAACTATTATCAACGGCTAAACTAAATAGATGTCGCTACTTTCCACACATTTTATATAACCTCCCTGGATTAGTTTTAAGATATTGTATTGTATCGTTTAATACGGGTATTTTTAATTACGGGTGTGGCATAGTCACTCAAAGACATATCCTTTTCAATAAAGATAAACATCCAGTTCTCTTTTATTCAGTTTCTATTTTATTGTTAGAAGTAAATTTGAACAATCTACATACGTCGAATTTTTTAAGTTTTTAAATTGTATATATACTAAGAAAAATGGACACTTTTGTTGTCTCTGATTTTGTTATTGCTATTATGTTATAAATAGGGAGAGTAGTAGAAAGTGGTATTTTTAAAATCTTTTTAAACCAAAAAATATCAAATTATATATATATATATGTGTGTGTTGAGTGTGGGTGTGTGTTTTTACTTCAGTCGTGGGGTCTAAGTTCATACTCTGCTTTTTATACAGAAAAAGCTATATAAAAAAATACCTCTATTCTATGCCCGTTGGGTTCATCGCAGCATTCTATGCCTAAGGCCGTCTATTACGAAAGCCTCTAATAGATGGCGCGGTAAAAATATCTTTAAATAAATTTTATGTATGTATGTGTATGAATTAGTAGAAGATAAAATTAAATTTTTTGTTCATTTAATCCAAAAACATTATATGCTACCAAATATGGCGATTGTAGCGAGAGGTTAAATAAATTATAAATAAAAAATTGATCCATAAATGACAACAATATATTTTACAAAAAATCATGTTATAAATTTGATTCGGTGAGTCTAATGACCGATTCCACTTTCATTCCCTAAAGCATCACATAGTTATCCTTATCACCCTTAACAGGCTTATAAATGCATTTCGGGGACAAATAAAGCTTAGGGTAGTTTATTGATATCGCAAAATTACGGTGTGCAATTCCTTTGGTTTTAACTATCGCCTTCCAATAAGACCACTTGAGCTCCTTTTCCAACAGCATCTCCTTGGTTGAAGCTGGCAACTTCTTCAACAACGCCATCTCTTGGTGATCTTACAACGTATTCCATCTTCATTGCAATTACTACGAAGAGTGGTTGACCTTTCACCACCTGTTATATATCAAAGCGGTAATATAAAAATATGAACTCCTTTTAAACGGTTGGACCGATTTTGTTGAAATCTTTGAAGTGAAACTTCTTTAGCCGCATGAGGGTAAATATTTTACGGATGATACGCGTGATTTGCGTCACAAAGATGTGCAGCGTTATTACGCTAATTCGTGTGAAGGTTAGGTAGTTTTAATATTTACAAATAACACGTGGCATTTTAATTTGCCACTCGTCATTTCATATAGTATTTTTCATAAAATATAATATTTCATAAAATCCCTTTTCTAAACTTAAAATTCAAATTTTAATCAATAATTTCTAACATTGACACTAAACGCGTGGCAAATTTATTTAAAATACTTAATTTTAATATTTTAATAAATTATTTGTATTAATTTTCGACCCTTAATATTTTAATGACAATTAAAATCATTGAATTCCTAATATAACACATCTTCATTTTTACCTCCCTCTGAGTCTCGCAAATCTAAAGTTTTAGCTTTGTATTAGATACCAACAAGACTTAATTAATTTGCCAAAGAAGTTTCACTTCTGACATGTGTACTTTGTATGCACGCACTTCAAGTGGATTCGAGAACGGTTTAAATCGATGAGATGATACGATCGGGGTAATAACGCTCGGAACCTCTACTTATATTGCTTTCCGATTAAATAAATGCGTAATCGAGTGCATATGCTTCAAATTTTCGGCGCATGCGCGATTGTTTTACATGTCAAAATTTGGTAATTTATTTTGCTGCATCATCAAAATTTGTAATTCACTTGCTAGTTTAATCTTTCTTACGATTCATTACAACGTATTTTCTCTAATTTATTTTAAATATTCAAGTTACGCCGATTTATTAAATTTTCAATTACATATCTTTTGAACATTATCATAAATAAATGAGTAAACAACTCTTTGCTTAGTTACGTAGTCGAAACGTACGAGCTATTGATTCAATATCTACATTGATTTCATATTATATTAAACTTATTTACTTACATTGTTATCGAACTTTCGATCCGGGTTTGATGAAAAATTTCATACGCACCTCGGGACGAAAGTATGACATTACCACCCGCGTTTTTATCACGCGGGCAGTTGGACCAATTTTGATGAGGAAATCCATGACAGATGGATAAATTAATAGCCTTACCTTATCGCCCTTTTTAACCATTATCCTCTCGAGGACTCCAGGTGTTGGGGACGAGGCACTGTTTGCAGATGACGCTGCATCACCGCTTGTTAGCGTTTTGTATTTGAGTGGGGGTAGTTTGACAACTGTTTGACCGTTCTGTGGGAAATGAAATCGTTTATGTTTTACTACGTACGTACATACGTAGGAACCACTAATGTCGCACAAAGGACCGAAAACGAACTTTTCATCACGTAGTAAGAAAAAAGTATATTCACCTCGTCATATATATGAACTTCATCTTCATGTGTCATCAAGCCAACGTTACTGATTCTGTCATCTAATTTAGATATCAACCTTAAACCTTGCTCGGTATATTTAATATACGCTTCTACGGAAATCCATTGAGACTCGTTGACTTTCACTAAATAAGATTGCGGTTTACCCTCAGTTTTGATTGTAACTTTTACTTCTGAAAGGAAAAATATATTATTGACTTTATTGAAGCGACTTTTTATAAACTATCTCACTCGCTTCGGTAGAAGAGGTCCTCGGTTCGATTCCCTGTGGGGCAAACTTACTAAATTGTATTCTCATTTGTTCATGTTTGGACTGGTGGGAGGCTACAGTCTTGGCTAGTTACCACCCTAGCGGCATAGAGGTACCGCCAAGTAAAACATTTGAATTCCGGTACGATGCTGTATAGCAACCATAAGAGGTAAATTACCCATTATCAGGTTAGCACGCTTCCATCTTAGACTGTAGATAGATAGTACAATTAGGCGACCTTATCGCTTATTAGCGATTTCTGCCAGGCAACCTTAGGGTTAAAGAGACAATGTGAGGTAAATATGGTAGGTGGTGTCCCCTACTATATAAATACATACTTTGGCTAGCCGGAGTGCGACGCGATGTGCGGGTTGGATGCTCCGACTAGCCCCGTTGCGTTCGTTCGGCTATGCCGAAGTGCGACGCGATGTGCGGGTTGGATGCTCCAGCATAGCCGTGGAGAAGGATTATAGTTGGCAGATGATTTATACATATGAGCGGAACATGACTTGACGGCGCGGATAACAAGCAACGACTGATCTCTTCGCGTGGCTGTCGAAATCTTCTCTTCGGAATAATTTGAATTTGAAATTTTCTATTCGAAATTATTTGAATTTATTTTATTAGCACACGCGAAGAGGCCAGTCGCAAAAGGTTTTATATAAGTTCCCTACATCACTCCCCCCCAGAGACCTGGTTAGGGGCGATAAAAATTTGAGAGCTTGAAGCACGATGCATGTAGTGACAGCTCGATGGGCTCTTTGTCATTTGTGGCGCCTTGGGCCGCAGCGTGGCGACGTGGCGGCGTGCGTGCAGCTCAGAAACACAGGCATGACGGACCATTACGACGGCTGCAGAAGTGCGGCGATGCAGGTTGGCGGTGTCCGGTGTTGTCGCGCGGTACTATTTACAGGTAAAACTACTGCAGAGGCTACAGTAGGAGTCGTTGCTGCTGCTGTCCGTGCGCGTGCTGCGCTGAGGCGCAGCATGGGTGCCGGACGGCGGTGCTCCGCAGTGACATCTTCACGCCGTTGCCGAAGAAGGGTGTGATCATGTCCAACGGGTTGACATTTCTTTTTCATTTGTAGACGCGTTGTCATAGCAACGTCGCTATGATATTCGTCATCGTTGCTTTTTTTGCCATCTTCGTTCTAGCGCGGGTTCACCAATTTGGCTAGTTAGAGGCGCGACTAGAAAAATCACTAGCTAATCACCAAGGATGGTACGTCGCTCAACTCTTAATAAAATCACGTCGGGGTCACCAATTTGACTGGCCGGAGTGCGACGCGATGTGCGGGTTGGATGCTCCGACTAGCCCCGTTGCGTTCGTTCGGCTATGCCGAAGTGCGACGCGATGTGCGGGTTGGATGCTCCAGCATAGCCGTGGAGAATGATTACAGTTTGCAGATGATTTACACATATGAGCGGCACATGACTTGACGGCGCGGATAACAAGCAAACGACTGATCTCTTCGAGTGGCTGTCGAAATCTTCTCTTCGGAATAATTTGAATTTGAAATTTACTATTCGAAATTATTTGAATTTATTTTATTAGCACACGCGAAGAGGCCAGTCGCAAAAGGTTTTATTTAAGTTCCCTACAATACAAACAAATATTCATACATACTAATACATACACTTCAACTTACTTACAAATAAATAACTAAATATAATAAATAGATACATAATAATATACTTATATGTAATATATACGTGATACATAAGAACTAAGAACAAATAGATCAAATAAATGTCGTCATTAAGGGCATAAAGAAAGATAATAATGCTATACTGTATGAGAACAGCAATAAAAAATAAAGAATCCATAGACAAGAATGCAATACTGAATTTTTTATATGTAAAAAAAATGTAAGTGATGGATTTGTGTTCGTCATTTGAGATTTCAATAAATTATTTGTAATGATTTTCCATACTTCTAATGTTTCAATGATAATTAAATTTCTTTTTCATTCCCTTTGAGAATTGGAAATCATTTAGATTTAGATTTGTACAAATATAAATAATACTTAAAAATTACTTTGTCAAAGGAGTTTCACTTCTGACATGTGTACCTAGTACGCACGCACTTTTAATTTTTTTTACAAGGTAATGTAAACGAGAAGTGCTTTATTGTTGTAGTTTCAATTAATAAACAAATAATATATACCTTTATCATCGAATTTTAGTGTGAAAGTCTTCTGCAAATTATAATTAGGGCGCCATGCAGTTGGTGCTACTGAGATTCCTTTCCATGAGTCGTTTGATGAAGCCTCGTTCTGAGATTTGATGTACTAAAAAAATGGCTTTTATTAAAACAAATGGTCGCCTGTAAGGGGGTAAAATCCTTTTGGGCACAGAATAAAAAGGTAATTGGCAGCCTATCGATGTCCCTCAGCTGGGCTCAGCTTTCCTTACTCATAGGAGAGAGAGTTTGAATCGAAACCAAAATTAATAACTCAAGTAGGCTTTTACAATATTTATTGAACCATGAAATTTGAAACAAAGTTGTGCAATTATTATTTTTATTGTTTATTATCTTAAGTGCATTTAACTCACAGTGCTCTGAATAAAGCTTTCTTTCTTTCTTTCTTTCTTTTCTTTCAAATTAAGTTAATAAATGCTGCTTTAGAAGGACAGCGTCGCGTTTAAAAATGGTAATTTGAGAGGAGAGTAAGTTGACAATTAACATAAAAACATTTTGTCACACGTAATTTTTGCCGATATGAGTTTTAATGCAAGGAAATACAGTCTATTCTGGATTATTTAGAAGAATAGTGACACAATTCTAAAGAGCCAATTTAATAAGGAAACTTTTTATAATTATAAAAATACTTTTAAACCAATCAATGATATAATTACATTTTGTAATGTCAAGACGTCATTCATACCTATTTGAGTATGATACAAGGGTTACCGATTCTTATACTTGATTTTTTAAAATTCTTTAGAAGAACCGTGACAATAAAAAAAAATACAAATATCTAAGGAGATCGGTTTTAAAGAAAAACATGTTTAATATAAAGAGCGACATTTCGTGGAATAACAACGTCATTTTTGTCAATATTAATATTATTTTTTGATACAAAATATACAATTGGTAAGCGCATAACTCAACAATGTCTAGGTCAATTTTGCCAATTCTTTTTTTTAATGTTCGTTGAAGTCCAAGGATGGTTTTTCAGAGAGCAAAGTTCAAATAATTGCAAGGGAAAACCCTAAAAACAGCCCTTTTTTGTTTCCCATACAAACATTTTCTGACTAAATTGTAGAGTAAATTTTTATAACCTTTATTGCTATTCATTAAAGTTCATAATAAATTACAAGTACTCACTGTTATCTAAACAAGAGTCAATTTGTACTTTATTACCGTTGCACAAAGTTCAAAATCAATTGAAAAGTCACAACCCGACCAAATTGAAGAGTCACAAAATGTAAGAGCTATAGAGATATTTAGTACTGCTGTAATTTCATTTCGAAAATCATTCGTAAAACAGAAATCTGCACATTCCAAATTTTTTTGACAGGACGAAGTCTGTAGAGTCTGCTAGTAGACTATTAAATTCTTCAAAATAATAGTAACACAAATCAAAAAAAATTCACAAGGTGCTGTTTCATAATTTTGCATCAACATCATTGCAACAACATCATTTTTGAACATCTGAATATGATTTTATAGAAACAAGAATATTTAGACCTTTCTGAATTCTTTGTAAGATGACACAATTAAAAAAAAGCTTATCTTACAGTTTTTCCACATCATTTAAAACGTGCAACTGATGATGATATTTTAGAACGACTTAATAAATTTACTGGGGTTCGCATCATGTCCTGAGAAGAACCCACCAAAAACTGTATCTGATACATCCAAAGATACAAATCCTCACAATTCAAATATTTATAGGATAACTAAATGAGAAGAGAGAGAGAGAGAGAGAGAGAGAGGGAACTATAATAAAAAATAATGAAATAACATTATCTAGAATGGCTCTTATATAGTGGTAAAGTGGAATTGAATAAATCTAAGCTTGTTTACTTTGCATGTCAATATACTTACATAACCAAGTGCTGCTTGTATAGCATGTTGATTGCTCAAAACCTTGTCTGATGAAGGAAAGAGTTCAGCCTCGTGTTGTGGTATAAAAGCTGTATGTACATCACCAGATACGAATGCACTAGCACCACTCAAACGTAGCAGGAAGTTTACATTAGTTTCTAGACCAGCAACCTGATTGAGAGCATACGTAAAATTTTTCAACGTTATTTCCGTCAAATAATCTTGAAACCCAAAGACGCAAAGACAGAGTGTTTATTTTGGAACGATATTCGACTTTGCATGCACCAATTATTACTAATTATTTTTATTTAGCATAAATCAAGCCACTGCATTTTATAGATTAATTAAAGATTATAAATAACCTGTCTAAACTATTTAGAAGTTTGAACTATGAAGAGACTGAAGTGTTACTCAAATTCTAAGGATACATATACTTATCTTTACCTAAACACACACTCTCTCCCAAACACGCACACATTATCATATGAGTACACCCACTCACTCACGCACACACGCACTTTCAAGAGCGCCTCATATACACACGTACACACACACACCCCCATATACAAACACACACACTGAATCAATCACCCGAAATATAATAATATTATAACCCGAAAGCAATAAATCCAAATGAATTTAATTGTAGCTGTAACAATGGCATCGAGGATACAATCTTTTGTATATTTAGGAGGGTACTTTTGTATGTTAAATTAAATAAATAAATACATAACGCATGTAAAGTCGACAATTATTTTGAAATGTAAGAGTTAAAGAGACGTTTAGATATCTCTTATCTGGGGATGGGGGGGATTATCTATTAGTAAACAATAAGAAATATTGTTTACACCGCTTTTTCAATAAAATGAGATGTCCGAAAAAACCATATTTCAAAAGTATTAACAAAAGCGGCGTGTGTATTTAATTTACCAGAAAATGCGTTAACTTTTGCGCTTTTAGTAGCGAATGTAAATACAAATTTAGATAAAAAAAATTGTTTTTACACAATTACTTTTGAAAATTTATTAAACATATATTTTTGAGACAACACACTATTGAAGTAAAGACTCGACTCAAATTTTACTTTATTCATGTCAGAGCTAAACAAATGAACCGCAAATATTTGAATTTGCCTGTATAACTTTTTCTTTCAGTAACAAACTGGCGGATGATTTATTAGAGATATATTTATCGTATTTTGATCATTTCAGAGGATATTACTTGATATTCCGTGAGTTTCCGTCTCGTCTTAGCAAGTGCTTCGTTGCGGTCGCGGCCCCATACGACTAATTTGGCGATCATAGGGTCATAATGTACTGACACTTCATGGCCTTCTCTGACACCAGTTTCTACCTATAAAACATAAATGATATCCTCACACACATTAATCAATCAAATCAAAAATATATTTATTCAAGTAGGCATATTACAGCACTTTTGAATCGTCAAATTATATTTTTTTTCCACACTCTGATTCTAATATACATCTGATGACGGTACTCAAGATCGGCTTAAAATCTAAAGTTACGAGGGTTCCTTCGCGCCCTGATCCGAGAAGAACCCACAACAAACTCAGTCGGGTATTTTTTTTTTCCCTCATCATTACAATAACAAATTAGTTTACTATATTTTAATTAAAATTAGAGCAATTTGTTCACTCCCAAGCGTTTCTATCGTCTAGGTAATCTTGCAACTTATAATACGATTTTTCTATCAACTTTCTTTTAACAAAGACTTTGAATTTATTAATTGACATCTTTAGAACGTCTTGTGGGAGTTTATTATAGAAACGTATACAGTTACCCTTAAATGAGTTGTTAATCTTATGCAGCCTACTAGAATTTATAACAAGTTTGTTTTGGTTTCGTAAGTTATATGATGTACATTCACTCTTTTTATTAAAAGAGTCAATGTTTTTATGTACATACAACAAGTTTTCTAATATATATACGCAGTGAACTGTCATTATGTTAACTGCCTTGAATTTGTTTCTTAGCGACTCTCTTGGACCCATATTGTAAATCGCACGAACGGCCCTTTTCTGCAGCACAAATATTGCATCTATATCAGCAGCATTACCCCAAAGTAGAATACCGTATGACATAATGCTGTGAAAATAGCTGAAATATACCAGTCTGGCAGTATCAACATCTGTCAGACGACGAATTCTTTTAACTGCGTAAGCCGCAGAGCTGAGCCTGTTCGATAGACCACTTATATGGGGCCCCCACTGTAATCTGTTATCTAACGTAATGCCTAAGAAAACGGTACTGTCTACAAGGTCTAGTTCCTCATTATTAAGTTTAACAATGGTTTGCATTTGTTTAACATTAGGCAGACTAAATTTAATACATTTTGTTTTATTTGCGTTGAGCAATAAATTATTAGCTTCAAACCATTGTACCACTTTATTGAGAGAGCTGTTTACGTCGTCATAATTTGTTTGTCGCCTATTAATCTTAAACAACAGCGAAGTATCATCAGCAAACAGAACAATCTCATGATCACCCTTAACAAAGTAAGGAAGGTCATTGATATAAATGAGGAAAAGAAATGGTCCTAGTATGGAACCCTGTGGGACTCCCATTTTTGTCACAGACCCCGCAGAAAGCTTGCCATTGACACAGACCTTTTGCGTTCTATTGGTTAAATATGAACTCATCAGGTCTAATGCTGTGCCCGCGAGGCCATAGTGTCGCAATTTCCCGATCAGGGTTTCATACTGAACACAATCGAAGGCCTTAGACAGATCACAGAAAACGCCAAGCGCGTCACGTGAATCCTCCCAGGCCTCGTAGATATTGAGTAATAACTGTACGCCAGCATCGGTAGTCGAGCGACCTCGAGTAAAGCCAAATTGCTTATTATGTAATAAATTATATTTTTTGAAATGTTTTAGCAACTGGTTCAACATTATTTTCTCAAATATTTTACTAAAGGTTGGGAGAACCGATATTGGCCTAAAGTTACTAGGGTTCGAAGTACTGCCTGACTTAAACATCGGTATTATTTTGCTGTACTTCATTAAGTCAGGAAATACACCACAATCTACACAATTGTTAAAAATTACCGCCATTAATTTATACACTCGTAAAAGCCTGTTATTTAGTGTAGTCATATGCCACGTTGCATTCGGTTCATAAAGCGCAGCCTTTATAAATAGGAAGGACTTTACGTAGTAATGTGGACCACAATAATCAAACATTGGACTAATGCGTACTTTCTTTGACGTAATAACGTCTTATAAATCGATAGTTACCGGCAGCGAGCACGAAAAATCACGATTTGTTTCACCTGATTCGAGCAAAGCAGAGCAAGCGAGAGCGTGGAACAAGCGATAGAGAGGCACGATCGGTCTAAGGGTTCGGTTTGTAACGGATCTATCGTGCATTACTCATGTAAAGTTAAAACAATTTTCATCAATGTTTTCTTATGATATGATCACGTGAAATTATTACACACAATTTTTTTTCAGAGTTAAGAGAGCCGTAAACACTCGTTAAATAAAGTCGTAAAATCAATAAAAGACGACAACAAAATCAAGACGTTGTCGTACGGAAGAAAAAGGTTGTGTGAACTTTTTTAGGTTTCAAACACATTGCAGTGTTTGTGGTCAGAAGCAGTAGTTTTATCCAAATTATTTAGGCGTTGATAAAAAAAATCTAATTAAAAGTAAAAGAAGTAATATTTACTGTAAGGAATAACTTTTAGACCTAGCCCATTTATTGGCCTGGTTCAGTGCTCAATTTAATATCCTGGTAAATTTTTTAAAATAAAAAATAACAATTTACACATTCAAATTTACTACCCAATTCCTGGTATACAAGTAACAGTAATTAAAAATGTATATTTGCAAGACAAATCGATATGTGTCCGCTATACGCACTGCAAAGCGCGACTCATTTTCGCGTTCCACCTGAGTCGAGCGTGCGAATGAGAGCACGGAATAAGCGATAGAGAGGCGCGATCGGCCTAAGCTTTCGGATGTGGTTTCCATTGTTTATTACAACAACAATTTTTAATCAATGTTTCTTATGACGTTAATAAGTAATATTATACTTCATAAATTCTTTGCACTGTAGCTACCAATTCTTTTAATAGATGGCGCTGCTGTCAGTAGATTGCAATGAACGCCATTAACATTTTCGCAGTTGTTTTTATTACTTTCAATAGATGAGGCTATTTTTAAAGGGTTATGAACACGTATAATATTTCGGAAGGCATATCGTAGCATTTCGTCCATATATTTCGTAGTACAATATGATAACTCACTCGGACGTTTTCCTCTTCAGTGGGCTGAGTTAATCTATGTAATGTTCCTGCTCGAGGTAGGAAGCCCGCACGTGGTTCTTCTGCATATATCCTACATTCAACAGCATGACCTCTACGAATTATATCTTCCTGTGTGACGGGTAAAGGTTCTCCAGCCGCTATACGTAATTGCCATTCCACTAAATCAGTGCCTAAAATATATATGGTGCATTGATTAGCAACAATCACTTTGGAATAAAAATGGCTGTCTTTTTGTAAAGCCTTAAAGCATGGGGCTTTAATAAAAGATAAACAAAAATGGGGTTACATTAAAAATATGCTTAGACTTTTCTAACACTGAACCAATTAAGAATTAGTTAATTGATTAGATAGATGGATAAGGAAATAATCCCATAATAATCATATATCCCACAAGCACCAAGTCACTAGGAAAAGAGGCCTCTTTTACATAGCTGGAGGTTTAATCAAAAATAAATTAAAATTGGATCTTGTAAAACGAATGTATATGTTAAAAGAGGACTTCATTAGTAAATTAATTTAATAAGAAGCTTTTTTTATTTTAGTGCTAATCCTAAAATTTAAAATGTTTATGTTTGTAAATTTAGATGTTTCTACTCAATCATTTAAAAAATGTACATACATATGAAAGTTGAGATACATTTCCTTGACGACATGAAGTAACAAGGAAAATAACTTTAATTCCAGTAAAAAACCTGGCTTAAAAACTATTACCATTAGCTAACGGAGGTCCTAGGTTCAATTTTCGGCAGAACCAATTAAGGAAATTGTATTTTTTTATTTGTTCCCAAACTCAATTTGGACTGGGGGGACATTTCGACTGGGGGTGAGGTTAGCAATGAGCCACCAAGAAAAAAGAAGAGTGTGCTTTAGACTTCATGACTGAAGTTAAACATATACATATTTAGACTGAAGTATGAAAATCATATCTCACCAGTTATCATTTCTGTGATGGGATGTTCTACCTGAAGGCGAGTGTTCATCTCCATGAAGTGGAAGTCGTGGGTCACTCTGTGTAGTATGAATTCAACTGTGCCCGCACCAACATATCCAACGGCTTTTGCTGCCCGCACAGCAGCTTCGCCCAATGCTTTACGGGTTTCTTCAGACAATCCTGGCTGCAAATTTGAACACAGTACTTGTAACTTTAAATAACACAAACATGGTGAGTGCTAGGAGTTTCTCTACGCTGTCAAATCAGAAATGAGGAGATCCGTAGCAGAACCATAGCCTTACGAATCGCGAATCTGAAGTGGCAATGGGCGGGGCACAGTCTGACGGACCGATGGACGTTGGGGCCCGAAGATACTGGAGTGGCGACCCCGCACCGGGCGCCGCAGTGTAGGTAGACCCTCCACGATGTGGACCGACATAAAGAGGGTCACCGGCAATCGCTGGAGCCAGGAGGCGAATTAAATTATTTCGAACCCTCGTCTTTTCAATATTTCTCTATGGTGCTGAGACGTGGCCTTTGAGACCATCAGACCGCAGCCGCATTGAATCTTTTGAATTTGGTGCTGGAGGAAATTGTTTCGTATACCGTGGACAGCACATCGGACCAACGCATCAATGCTTAAGAAACTCAATGTTACAACTAGACTTTCCACCATGCCTCAAAAAAAAACTTGAGTACTTTAGGCACATTGCACATTGAAAACAGGGCACTAACCTCAAAAATAACGTGATAACTGGAAAAGTTAATAGCAAAACAGCAAGAAGTCGGAGCCCCGTGCGTTGGTCGAAACACATCGGCACCATATTATAAACTTCCGTCTACGATGCCGCGGAAAGTAGAGGCAAACGACGTAGCATTATTCAAAGAAAACTGCTCATCGGAGGTGGTTGTAATGACCCTCAGATTTGAGGAAACGAATCAAGGAGGTGAGCCTAAAGAACTAGTTTCTACTATTTAAGAAACAGAGAACAAAAAAGAAACTAGTGTAAGGCTTCAAATTTAGTTTTTGGAATCAACACCTTTTGACCGCCTAAGTCAAAAATACTCTTCTGAACACAACTATTAGCCCACCTTGCATTTTCAGCTTCGTTTGGTCCTAGCTAAAATTTTATATTAGGTCGAGCAAAAACACAATTTGGAGCCTGTTCGTTGTTAACAAACAATCGAATACTAAAAAAAACTTGATTTTATTGGTTTACTCGGATTTAATTCTTGAAAGTGTGATTTTTCTCATTGGTTTTGCAACAAACATTACTTATTCTTACCATTAAGGTAAGGTTCTATCAATAATCAATGGATACTTCGCCTGAAGTCGCCGCCCAAGCTGTGGCACTTATCCAGGCGGGACACAACCAACGAAATGTGATTGTTCAACTTAATTTAAGTCGATCTGCGGTCCGAAATGTTTATTCGCGGTACCTAGAGACTGGAGACTTTGTTCGTCGCCAAGGAAGGCCATGATCTCGGGTCACAACTGAAAGGCAGGATCGATTCATCGTGACGACCAGCTTGAGAAATCGTCACCTTACCTCCATTGTTTATTTATCGCGTATGTCACATTTACAATGGAAATTGTAATTATGATGATATTATGAATGATAAAATAGATATATTTAAGGATGTTCTATATCAATGTTTAGTATATAATTATTTTGTTCTTTTTTCTTTGTTATAACTTTAATATACTCTTCTAATATATTACAGCTATTTAAGTCTTAGTTAGAGGAAACATTACTGATTTTTGTATTTAGATGTAGTGTAGTTTTCAGGGTATATAAAAATTGTTAGCTTCCCAAGCTGATAAATAAAAACATATAAATAGACAGACTTAAGTATTACTCTATACATACTGCAGGTGCTTCTTCTATAATTTTTTGATGTCGCCTCTGCACCGAACAATCCCTTTCAAATAAATGTACTGCGTTACTATGCATATCCGCAAATACCTGTAAATTGAAGCTTTTGATTTTAGTACTGACTAAAGGTTTTCATTTTATTAACAATTGCACAATATTTCAAAAACCAATTAGTATTTTCTTCTTGAATACCTGAACTTCAACATGTCTTGGATCTGTTATGTACTGTTCCAGAAGCATACTTTCATCACCGAATGATTTTAGAGATTCCCTTTTTGCTGATTCTAGTTGAGACAGAAATTCATTTTCTGTCATAGCTATTCTCATTCCCTGAAAATAACTCCATGTGTTAGACTTAAGATTACAAACTAGTATTCCAAATAAATTGTGTTAACATCCAGTGTCAGAGTAAATGGATTAATAAAAAAGTCTTTTGAAGTTATACTTTTTTTGGCGCGTTAGAAAAATATTATGAGATTAAATTTTTACGTTGCGCGCGCACACCGTCACAAAAAACCGACCCCCTAAAGTTAGCTATAGTCAACATTTTAGTTTTTTGAAAAGATTTTTATTGTGCTATGCCAAAGTAGTATATCTTCTAACGTGTGTACATAAATAAGTACACACACATTTTTTTTAATAAATAAAATTATTTATATTGCTTTGAATGCTTTTAGACTACAATTCTCTCTATTATATGATGATGATAACTTCCTTATTGGTTCATTTGATTTTAATATTATGGGTCTAAATCTGTCATTTTTCTCTGCAAATTAAAACTGACATATTTTTTACATAAATTTTCTGCAATTGTATAATGTGATGTTATGAAATTCATTAATTTATTTTATATTTAATATTAAAATCTAAAAAAAATTGCATATCTGTATAAGATTATGATTTATGATGGATATGTTTAATGCAAATAAATTGGATTGAATTGTAGTAAGCTTTATTACCTTTCCTCCACCTCCTCTTACAGCTTTAATCATGAGTGGGAAACCAATTTTTTTTGCTTCAGCCTGTAATCTTTCTATGGATTGGTCTTCTCCATGATATCCTTTCACTATGGGAACTCCTGCACTTGACATAATGGCTTTTGATGTACTGTAATAGATAGATAATATGCTTTAATGAACACAGCAATACAAAAAGATGTACAATTACTCAGTATTATTGCTCATTAGCAACCTCTTCCAGACACCACTCCTGTTAGGGAGAAGGACAAAGAAAGGAAAAAGAAAGTAAGTGGTGTGCATAAATAAATAAATAGACTTATAATTATTACACATAATATAGTGAAACAGGAATAAGTTAGAATAAAAAATATAAAAAGCTGGAAAAATGGGCAGTCTAGCTTTTTATTTAATAATAATTATAATTTATGGGAAATTTTTTGCTTATTACAAATCACTTAATATTTTTTATATACAATTTACATACACTAACAATGTAATTATTTAATATTATATCCCCCGTATATCAGACTCTAAAGCTGGACTAGTGTACTGTGGTAAAAATACTAATATCTATGTTACACATTAAAAAAAAATATTTTAATATTGTACCTTACTTAGTTTTCTTGGACAAGGATACAATTTATAAAACCTTTCCACTTTTAAATTAGTTTAAGTTTTGCATAAGCTACATTAATTTTGATTTTTATAGATATATTTTGATATAAGTGATCAGAAACTATAACATTCCTACTAAATTGTCCATGTAAGTAATAATTAAATAAAAAAAGTTAATCTAACACATGTTTCTTAAATACAATACACAGAAAGACATCTTGAAACAGTTGAGGAAAGCTTTCAGTAGATGGTGATTTCGATTTTCCGCAAAAGGTATGTAATTCATGAATTTATATTTATATTACCACCAAGTGTTATCTAAAACAGGTATGAAAAAAATTATTTAAACTTGAGTGGATAATTTAAAAACTGTTTAATTAACAATAGAAAAATTGATCAAGATATATGGAGAGATAATATTTATTTATTTACCTTTTTATCCCCATATCCCTTATTGCAGTTGTTGGTGGTCCTATGAATATAACACCTTCTTGTGCACACTTCTCACAAAATTCCACATTTTCTGACAGAAAACCATATCCAGGATGTATTGCCTGGCTATTAGATCTCTTAGCAACATCTAATATTTTGGCTGCATTCAAATAACTTTGTGCTGAAGGTGCTGGACCTATATGGTAAGCTTCATCTGCCTGAAATATGAAAATTTTGTTTAATTACTATTTTAGTGATTTAAGTGCTTATAAATCAGCTTAGATATATTACTTTTTAAGTCATTTGAGTGCATATATCTCATAGGAGTTAAAATAATTGGAATAAACAATACAGTATAAAACAAACAATAGCTAAGCTAGATTTCTGGGATGAGACATATTCAAGTTTGTATTCGATTTTCTTTTAACAAATTTTTAGTATTTGGCCAAAGTTGGGAAGCTGGTGGTATGCTATTACACCTCTGTGCCTAGAACAAATCCTGCACCATACATTTCTCTGCCAATAAACCACTATGACGGAAATTTGATAAAGAAAGATTTATTATTATAGATTAACACACAGCACAATAAAGCTTCAAGATATCTGTATCAATACATAGCAGTAATATAAATACCATTTCTACATGCATGGCATGTTTATCAGCATCAGAAAAAACTGCAACAGTTCTCAGTCCCAGCTTTTTAGCAGTTCTCATAACCCTACATGCTATTTCTCCTCTATTGGCTATCAGCACCTTATCTATGTGCCTTCTTTGTATTTCTGTTTTGAGTTGCTGAGCATGCTTAAATCGAACTGCATAGTGGAGATTAAAGTCAAGGCTAAAATTTATAATTGAAAAATTGTATTTTTAAAATTATTAAACTAATATCAAATTGTAATATATCTCATAATTAAATAATAGCAGTAGTATGTTAGAGACTTTCTAATGATACAATATCAGTGTTAGCTCAAATAGTACTCTTAAATTAGAAGAATAAAAACATAATGCAACAAATTACGCATTGAATCATTTGACAAGCAAAAAAACAATTTTTCTCAAATATAGGTGACTACTGAAAAAAATACTTGAAAATTTAATGTATTTAGATCAAGTGTTTAAAAAAATGTATTTGAACTAAAATTTTTGTAGCCGTTTATTAAAAAACATTTCATTAATGAGTGAAAATTTGATCAAAATATAAATAGGATAGGATTGGCAGTCACAAAACAATATTTATGGCGTCAATAAAATAACAACCAGTTTGAAAACTTACCTAATCCTCGTAAATTTATGTAAGTATGACATGATGTTGGTTGTACAATTAAGAGCTGTTGATTTAAACGACTTATCAATTCCAATTAAAAGATAAGATATTTTTGTTCATGTGCCTCTGATGTTAAAATAGGCTATCTAATTATGAAAGAAATATTTAGATAATGTTCAACATGTAGATATGAATGTAAACAACTTGTGATTAAAAGGCTATCGTCATGCATGATGTGATTATTCACGAAATGCGTAAATTATGTAAAATTTAAATCTATGGTAACGACAAAACAACTTATTGTTTGTTATTAAAGTTGAGACGAATGACAATTTAAAATTGGCATCCGTCACCCAATTGACAGCCGGCATTTGGTAAATGACGATTGCTATGAGTAGTACAGATGGCAAGCTTAATAATTTGATCCAAACAATTATCAAATAAAATCAAATCTTAACGCATTGCCTTAAAGTACATTTTAAAAAGATCAAAATAGTAGTAATTGATATTTTATTACAGTAACAAATATTCTTGTTTTTTTTTTAATGTACTTTATGTCAATGCGTGATGGTTTGATTTTATTTAAAATAAAATACACAAACTATTAACTTCCTTCTAATGTGAAGTGTTGTTATCGATTACCTTGTTGTCATATTTATGGCAATACTTTCTCATTGTTATCCATTATATGGTGCAGGAATAGATGGATTGCAATTCGTGATTCACATATGAAGAATTCCTTAGGCTCCTTAAAATATTTTTTATGTAGGTAAACGAACAAATTACATTTTTGTTTTAGAGACGTGTTCTTATAGGCGATTTATAAAAGTCTATATCGAAAATCGTCAGTTTTTTAGTTTTCAAGCGAGAGAACGTGTTTTCTCTCTATATCATTTTCTGTAAGATCGTTATTCCCTCCTAAATACAAAAAGGTTAAAGGTATTTTGACTACATGACTCCATCTCAACATTCGCATCTCCGCTGCATGCAATTTCCTTTCATACTCCCCTTTGGTGGCCCAGCACTCTGATCCATACAGGATGACAGGTCTTACGATCGTCTTATAAATTTTCCCCTTTAGTTTAAGGGGCATTCTGGCATCGCAAATTGTTCCCGAGACCTGCCTCCACTTCATCCAACCTGCATTTATCCTGCTAGTAACATCTCGGTCAATGCCGCCGTCGTTTTGGAAGATAGAGCCGAGGTAACGGAAATCTGAGCAGACTCGAAGGGAAACACCATCTAAGACAATCGAAGAAAAACTGGATGGATCCCCGAAATCACAGAACAGATGTTCTGTTTTGGTCCTATTGATCTTCAACCCTGCGTTTTCCAGTTTTTCCTGCCATATTTCTAGCCTTCTCTGTACCTCAGCTCCATCCTCTCCAACAAGCACAATGTCATCGGCAAACAGCATGCACCAGGGTGCTTCCTCTTGTATGTTTGATGTCAGTGCATCCATTACCAGGAGGAACAAAAAAGGGCTTAAAGCCGATCCCTGATGCAAACCTACTATTATTACCTAACAGATATTACTAGTAATATCTTATAATTTTTGCCTATAACGTAAAAGGCCTTCCATCCAGCATATTACCATTAACATCGTGTCAATAGGCTTCTTGTCAAAGTCAATAAAATTGTCAATGCTCAAATCACTAATCAGCAGTTGAGTTTAAATTTGAATTTACTTGTGGTGAAGAATTAAGTAGCCGTTATTATTAATTTTGTATTATGGGTATAAAAGGGTTATGGGGTGTTTTAACGCCTTATAGCGAAAAAAAGTCATTACATGAGGTACATAATCCTTAAAAATCTTCTGTACGTTTGCATGTATACTAACTCCTCTTTAACAGCTGTACCAATTTTGATGTATTTTTTGGGGATGTGGAATAAAGAATGATTTATATTGGCAGAACGATCCGAAAATCGGATACTACACGGCTAACACTGTCTAGGATACACAGTTACAATATAAATAGATCTTATTTCAACACTAAATCAAATTGTTAATTGGATGAGAATATTTTTGTTTGAACAGATTAGAGGTGAAACTGTTGCTGTTGACCTCGCAGGATGGGTTTGCGACAGCCAGAATGTTACAGAATATTATATACAACCCAAATTATACTTAAGGTATTTTTCTCTATGTATATATAATTTTAATCTGCATGTTTGTCTCTGAACTCCCTAAACTATTGGACCAATTTTGTTTTGTCTTGTTGTGTCTCCAGGTAGATTCAGTTTAGTTTGACAATCTGACCAGATAAATAATTAATTCACCCATATATGCACATGATCATGAACTACATGGGCGTCACCACCAGGAACAGCTAGTCTTTTATATAGAATATGTATAATTTATATACATGTAACTGAAATCATGAGCAGCTGTACCAATGAAATGTTTTGCATATATTTCGTTTGATTCAAGAATGGTTTAACTCTGGAATGGTGATTATGTGATATGAATTTTACATTACTTCATTTGATTCTTTAAAACTTAAAAATAATAGTTAAAAGGCACCAACAATAGTATAAAAGGGTACCCTTTTTAGATTGGATTAAAAGATTTTTTAGATTAAAAGGGTACTATAAGCAATATTTGTAAGCTCAATCTCTTAAAAAGTATATAAACTTTTTTTCGTTTCAGAAATCTATTCTTCAGGTCAATTTACCTTCTATTAGCTGATATAAAACCAATTTTTGTATTGGAAGGAGATGCGCCAGAGCTCAAAAGAGATGTTATGGCTGCTCGAAATGTGATACAGTTTAAAGGAGCTGCTCCAAAGACATCTGCGATGAAAAATAAGTTGCCTAATATAACTAGGAAAAGGTTCAAAGGAGTACTGAAGGAGGCATGTAAAATTTTTTTCCTCTTTTTTTTGGAAGTTTCATGTAAAAGTAAATTTACTGTCAAGCTATTTGATTGAGAGTTAGTTTTCTGATGTGTAGATTCATCTTCTTACTATTGGCTTTTGAGAAATGTCTTTTAATCTAAACATTTTAGGTCTCAGAACAAGTTGTAGAGGAACTCTTGTGAACTGGATTTTAAGTTTTTCTTGAACAATATCATAGGTTGTACATTGGGATCCTTCAAAAGTACAGATAAAGCTTACTTGATTAAAGCATACAAAGATTTGTTTTAATTAGTTTTCTTGTAACATGAGTAGCAGCCTATCAATGCTAAGCCCAGGCCTTATCACTTATAGGTTTTTATTACATAGACCTAGCACACTGTTCTACTACAGGTTGGCATACCATACACACACACCATAATTTCTCCAGAAATACTCATGTTTCCTTGTGATATTTTTTTAATGAAAAAACATTATTTAATTTAAAAAAAAAACCATTGGGTACATGTCTTTTACAAAGAGAGTGTAGGGGTGCCTTTTTTTTATTGGTTTTTATTCAAACCAGTGACTATCAAAAATAATTCACAATCCATCAATCTTTTTTCCTATGACAACCCTTTTATGATTTGTTTGTTCATTATTTCCAGTGTGAGACCCTTCTCAAAAGTATGGGTGTAAGATGTGTAAAGGGGCGTGGAGAGGCTGAGGCTACATGTGCTAGATTAAATGCTAAAGGTGTTTGTATTCATTTGTATTACTATATATAAAAAAAATATTACTGGATTATATAATTAGTTTGAAATAGAGGAGGATCACTTATGTCGTACAAGTATTTGAATTACATCAAATTTTTTATGTTCAACTAGCTTTTTTTAACACTAAATGGAATTATATAACAGTTATAAAACAAAGACTCCTTTTACTATGCTTATGAAATGTGAGACAAGCAGACAAGTTCTAATAGGGGGCTATCATTAATTACTTGATCATATTGACAATTCTTTAATCCTTCATCTCTCCCTAGTGAGATATCATATATAATTTTTTTCCACGGACCACCCCTAAATTTCACATACAATTCTTAAAGAACATGTTATTAGTGTCAATTAATACATAACTGTGTTGAATTTATTGAAATAAATTGTGACTGAGTTATTTTTTGACAGTTGCATTTTGATAGAAATTAAAATGGTTCAATTGAGAAATGACTCAAGTGAAATTTGTTGAAACATCCTCTATCTTAGATTAGATTGGTGGGATTCCTCTCTAACCCTTCTCACCTTTAAAATTTCACTGAATTAATAGATTACCTCTTACTTTGGAATAATGTGAGAGTAAAAAATTGCACTGTGACATTATGTAATGATGGCTGAAGATTCAGAATAGGGCTTGAAATAGTCTGATATTATGCGTCATCTATGTAGTTGTTTTATATTTGTGTGTGCTTGCGTACGTGCTTGTGAGTGCGAGCTTGCGTGCTATTGTGTGCGAGAGTATGCTAGTGTGTTCGTATGTTTGTGCGTGCTAGGCATGCGTGCGTGCATACGTACGTCATGTTCAATTTGATAGATATGTAGATTATCATACATACTTTCTTATAGATTGTACATGCAGTTGTCTCGCAAGACTCGGATTGTTTCGCGTACGGAGCAAAGCGTGTGTATCGTAATTTTAGCGTGTCAAGTTCAGCTGGCGGAGGTGCGATGCAAGGTTCTGTTGACTGTTATGACGCTGAGAAAATGTTCAAGAGTTGTGGTTAGTTATATAGATAACATGTACGGTAATTCACCTTACTTTTTGTAAAAGATTAGTTTTTCATTAGCTTTGTCATTAAACTAAGAAAACTTGTAAGATGGTATAAATATCAACAAATGGGGTTCAACAGGTTAAAGATAATTTTTCTAAGTTAGTCAAATTTGAAACAAATGATAACCATGACAAGTTGGTAATGAGAAACTACATTTAGTAGATAGCAGGTATTTTGGTATCCATTTGCTTGTATTAACTGTTCTTACTAGAATAAAAATCAAATGACATCGTTATTTTGTGGACAGTTGACATGACAGTTATTTCTTTTAATTTCTATATGCAGAATAAAGAAAGAAAAATTTTCCTTTTGTCATAATGAAAAAAGAATAGTAGATTAAATTTGTTATGGATTCTTCTTATCATAAATCATCGTAATGTTAGACTTTAAATAAATGAATATGAATTGTAGTAAAATCGTAGGATTCAAATTGAAATAATAATTTCTGGTTTAGGTTTTGGCCGAAAAAAAATGGTTGCATTAGCTTTGTTGTGTGGTTGTGATTATGGCAGTGGTGCTTGCGGATCTTCTATAACAACTGTGATCTCGTTTCTACACACAGTTCCAGAAGATGAGGTTATTCATAGGTAAGATATCTTTGCCACTTTTGGTTTCAACTATATCTATAATATAAAAATGAATCGCAAAATGTGTTGGTAAGCGCATAACTCAACAACGCCTAGGTCGATTTTGATAGTTTTTTTTAAAAGTCCAAGGATGGTTTTTACGGCGAGAAAAGTTCGAATAATTGCAGGGGAAAACCCTAAAAACAGGCCTTTTCTGTTTCGCACACAAACGTTTTCTAACTAAAATGTAGAGTCAATTTGACCTTTATTGCTATACCATCAAGTTCATATTAAATTACAAGTTGTCTAAGCAATGTAGGTGTTCCTAACGTCAAAGAGTCAATTTGCACTTTATTACCGCTGCACAAAGTTCAAAATTAATTGAATAGCCACAACCCGACCAAATTGAATAGTCACAAAATGTAAGAGTTATAGAAAATCATTCGTGAAAATGAAATCTGCCACATTCCAAATCATTTTGACAGAACGAAGTCTGTCGGGTCCACTAGTACAATATATATTTTATAACTTGCAAAAATATGTGACCAGTGTACAATATAATTTTTAGAGTATTAGAAAGAATATTATATATGCTATTTTTATGCCACTGTTGAATCTGTTTGTACAGATCATTTTTTTTTCAAAAACGACCCGTTACAGAAGTATTATATTGTATAAATAATATTTTATAATAAAGTCGTATACTATTGTGGTATACAAATTTAACAGTAACTCTAATGTTTTCAATTACCGCCATTATAATCACCTTTTTTTACCTTCTTAGTAATACAATCCCGATCAATTTCTATTTTATGTACTGTTTTAACAGCGAAATACATCAGCATCACTGTTGTGTTTCGCTCTTGCAATAATTACAATTTGTTGTTTTCGCAATCGCGTGAAAAGCGTCACGAAGATGTGCAGCGTTTTTTATGCTAATTCGTTTGAATGTTAGGGAGTTTTAATATTTACAAATAACATGTGGCATTTTAATTTGCCACTTGTCATTTCATAATATGGAACACTATTGTTTGTAAAATATAAAATAAAAATATTTCATAAATTCTCTTTTCTAAATTTTAAGTTCAAAAACAAAATTTACGTAATGATTTCTAATATTGACAAAAAGAACACGTGGTATTTTTATTTACAATTCATCATTTGAGATCGTAATAAATTATTTGTAATAATTTTCCACACTTTTAATATTTTAATGACAATTAAAGTCATTATATTCCTAATATATCTTCCTTTTTCCCTCCCTCTAAGTAAAATATAAACAAGACTTATAAATTATTTTGCTAAAGAAGGTTCACTTCAGATTTTATTCCTTGCTCACTGTAAATCTGCTTTGTTTTGGTTATATTTAGTGGAGACTTTATTAGTTTGTGTTGTTTTGTCTATTTAGTTTATAATTATGTATAAAATAACTGTTTTGTTTCTAAAATAAAATAAAAATAATACTCAATATATTTGGGTCATCTGCTATTTTTTTCAATACCCCATATTAGCATATAATATCTGCGTCAATTGTACCAATTTTAAATTCTGTCCACATAGCATTGGTATAATGTTGCTATTAACGTTGATCAAATTTTGAATATTGTTTGTTGATTTTTTTATTAATTTTGACTAGGTTATTGTCATGGGTGACCGACACCCAGTATTATGATGAGAGGCATTGTTGGGTATCTGCACCGGGTCGTTGTGATCGTTGCGGACATGTTGGAAGAACGCATACTAAGAATGGTTGTCCGGTTTGTGGGACTCATAAGGGATGTACGGACCTTGGCCACAAGTGAGTATGATAAAGTAGGCATGGAAATATTTAATAATGGTTGTACATTCTCGTCGTCATCGTCGTCGTCGCTTCAACCGATGGACGTCCACTGCTGGACATAGGTCTCACGTAATGACGTCCACAAGGCCCAATCTTGCGCCGCTTGGCTCCTGCGGCTACCGGCGACCCTCTTGATGTCGTCGGTCCACCTTGAGGGGGCCTGCCTACTCTGCGTCATCCAGTGCGGGGTCGCCACACCAGCACCTTCGGCCCCCAACGTCCATCAGACCTTCGGAGTAGGTGCCCCGCCCATTGCCACTTCAGATTTGCGATTCGTAGGACTATGTCGATGACTCTGGTTCTACTACGGATCTCTTCATTTCTGATTCAATCACGCAGAGAAACTCCGAGCATAGCCCTCTCCATCGCACGCTGAGTGAATTTCAGCTTCCGCATGAGACCCATAGTCAGCGACCTCGTCTCAGAACCGTATGTCATCACTGGCAACACGCATTGTTCGAAGACTTTGTTCTTCAGGCACTGAGGGTTATCGGACGAAAATATCTGGCGTAGTTTCCCGAACGCAGCCCAGCCGAGTTGGATTCGGCGGTTGACCTCCTTCGTGAAATTGGACCTACCTAGCTGGACTATATGTCCCAGGTATGTGTACTCGTCAATTTCGAGAGCCGAGTTCTCAACGATGACTGAGGTGAGGCGGTACATGGATATTAGACATAATTTTCGTCTTATCCATGTTCATTTTCAGGCCCACCTGTTGAGAAACTCTGCTGAGGTCACCGAGCATTGTATTGAGATCTTCGAGTCTCTGCCGTAATGACTACGTCATCGGCAAACCGTAGACGAGTGACATTGATGCCTTAATATAATTAGGTTAAATATAACATTTATTGATATTTAACGATTTTTTTAAAATCCCCTTACTAATAATTACGTGTCAACTCTTTACTTTATTGAAAACTTATGTATAGTTAATTTTTCAAATCCTTTTGGTGACCAATACAATAATCAGAAACCTTACAAAGAATTTATCAAAATCCCTTTATGTGACGCATACATTAATAAAAAAGAACACCTTATAATGATTTGGTCAAAATTACTTTACGTTACGAATACTTTGATCTAAAACCTCCACACAATTAACTTTTCAAAATCTCCTTACGTTTCGAATACTATAATGAAAAACCTTGTAAATAATTTTTCAAAATGCCTTTACATTCGTCATCAAAAAATAAAGAAATGTTGTACAGTATTATATAATTTATTAATATCTGCAAAAAAGTCCGCGATAATATATCTCCAACTACTGTAGTTATGCCACTGTAACTATTTTTTTACATTTTAAAAGTTAATATAAGTGCCGACAATACTCAAACCATATTATTCATACCTCTGTATTAATCCTTGTCCTATTAAATGATATTTTATTAAACACTGTTTTAATACCTGTAAAATACTTATTTCATTATTAAAATTTAACATTTTATGCAAAAGATATGACGAATATGATGAAGTCAATCTAAAGCTCATACTCCAATGATATTCACCGATATAACTATATTTTGTTTGTATTTATATGAAGCTAAAAAGTACTGGAGCGATTTAAAAAAATCTTTCATTAATTACTCCCTTGAAATCAAGAATTTTTAATTACCTGTAGTGTATTTTTAAATTTGCTAATGTCGGACATCCTACGTAAATGATGTTACGAATTAAAAAATGTATTGGTTAGATATATGTATATTTATTGTAAAGTAAAATCTGTGTATTGATTATATTATGAATATAAGTGTGTATCTAGTATTCTGAAAGGAAGTAATTAAAAACTAAGTGAATTAAAACTTTTATATTAACGAAAATAAATCTATAGTCCGACTTTCCACTGCCACGAGATTAGTTTCTACGCGTGTTAAAACGGGTGGCATTGCTAGTATTAAATATTCAGAATAGCAAATTTATATTAGTAGTAACAAACCATGTCTTGACCGGTTCAGAGACGTAGGGCAGCCATTTTTGTTTAATTATGATTTTCAGCTTGTCCCCAAACATTGTACTAACCCTATAGATTGTAACATAAAATGTAAAAAAGAAAATACGAAAAACACATTAAAACGCAAAAGAAAAGACAATACTATGATTATAAGTGATTACAGCTAAGACATATTATATAAAGAAACTAAAAATATAAAACAAATATATATATACATCTATATACACATAGATAAATATATACATGTGTACATACATATACAGACACACACATATAACAGCATAATAAAAAAAAACAAAGTAGGTTCCAAAGCTAAGGTTTACAATATATTAATATGCATATCCATAGAATAAGGGAGATCAGATCATGTACCATAGAAACCAAAATCCACCTTATAGCCTTGACTAAGGGTGGTCTAAATGTACAGGATTGCTGCGTCCTCGATTTGGCGCAGCAAATAAAGTTCCTTGACGCATTTTTTTATTTTTTAATTTTGGGAAAAAATATTTTTACCCTGTTAAAATGAATCTTAATCCGACCTAATTTAACGAAATCTTATTTTAACACCCCACTGACCTTACTGTATTCTTTACTTTTTTAATATGCGTTTGCATTGTTGTATGTGTTATCGGAAATATATGAAGTCAAGGAATTGTATATAAATCCTAGGAAATGTGTAGAGTTCCGATACTATTTAGGAAATGTATAAAATATTGTTTGAAAAACTCTGAAACGCATAGATATCCTAGGAAATGTATAAAATAAATGATTTCTGTAATAAAACACGTTGTTAATAATATTTTTTTATTATAACACTTATTGAGACAATCGGGTAACAATCATACCGTAAAATAATAATAATATGTTCATATTGTTGACTTACTAATGAAAACTTTTAAAATAAACTATCTATTTACTTTTAACGTATCACAAAATAAACTTATATTATATTCTTATAAAATCTATTGTAAACATTTCTTAGGATTGAATACAATTCCTTGAATTCATACATCTCCGGTAACATATATACAATAAAAATTTATTGTGATTTGTTCTATGTTGCAAGTCTAACCTCCTTTTCTGATCCTTTTAGATTTTTTTCATAAGTTTCTCTCACATCAGTTTTTATTAAATTTCATACATTACATCTCGTGAGTAACATTTCTTGGTATTATATTATTTTGTTTCCATATGTACAAAAAGTATAACTATTATGTATTATTAATTTATAATTATTATAAATCTGATATATTTTGGGGTTATTTTCGAATGAGCGTTTCATAGGTGGTGAGCTAAGTTGTTTTTGTGGTCGTCAGTCCACGATTTTACGATATCCTTTAGTCTTTTTATCTGTAAAACTGTGTTGCATAAAATTAAACATATTGTACTTTTTCCTTTAGGCTTTTTGTTTTCACAAATTATTTACAATTTTAGTTACCGGTGACAAATCTTGAATTTTTTCCTTTCCCGCCAAAAACTAACTGTATTGTTTTATACTTTATAATCTATGGTCGTATTAATACTAATATAAAATTAATATAACCCACACCTTTGCATCTTATATTCTTTGAAATTTCATGAGAAAAAAAAACTCGAGTGATTTTTATATACAGTATTTGTGATATAATCTCAAAGTAAGCCAGTAGCTTAGCGGGTATTATCCAAGAAAAATATGTAAGTGCGTTCTCTATTTGTGTACTTACAGCTTTGTTGTATTTATACGTAAAGGAAAATGTACAACGTCTTGCACATTCAGATAAAATTCACATTTTTCTCGCATCAAAGACGCATTGAGACTTATCTTGCGGTAAGGTTCTTAGTAAAGATCTAGATGTGAAATCCTTTTCAAGTACTCTATGGTCCTATTGAAAGCTTTCACCGTAGTACTTGCGTGAGATTTATGCAAAAATTTATATTTTTTAGAGCATTTTTATATGATATATTTATTTTAGGTAGCTTTAAACCTTGCAATGTAACGCTGTGGCTCATTGTGATGTAACTTATAACCTCGAAAATAAATCTATTAAATGCAAACAAGTTCTTCTATATAATGTAATATATAGTATACTAGCAATGCCCCGCGGTGTCATCCGCGTAGATATCGGTCTCGTGGCAGTGGAAAATCTACTGAAAGTCGGACTATAGATTTATATTTGTTAGAAGTTAGAAAAGGCTTACTTCGCTTAGTTTTCAGATTATTACACACTTATATTCATAATATAATCAATCATTTATTTTATAACGAATATATATCTAAATAATATATTTTTTAATTCGTAACCTCATTTGCGTAGAATGTCCGACATTAGTAATTTAAAAATACTCTACATATATTGAAAGATTTGTTTTAAATCGGTCCAGTAATTTGCTTGATTATAATAAATTGTTAAAAATAAAAACAAAAATTAAAAATGCAGAACTTTATTCTATAGTATAGAGAAGAGATTTATTTGTAATAATTTATTGTCTCAGAATTTCGGTATACACGATATTTGATACTCTGAAGTTTGACTTGGGATACATTATTTTCTTTAGATTGACATTTTTAAGTCTTTTGAATGGAATATCCGATTTTTTACTGGTGTTACAAAGGTCTTTAATAAAATAGGATTCATAATTAAAATCTTTTAATAGGATAAGGCTTAATACAGTGGTATGAATAATATGGTTTAATTGTTGTCGGCACTTTTATTAATTTTTGAAATGCAAAAAAGTAGTTGTAGTGGGATAACTACAGTAGTTGGACATATGGAATCACGGACTTTTTTGTAGATATTAATACGTTCTATAATATTGTCGAACATTTTTTTGTTCTATCATCAATAATTTCCGCAGCGCACGCGATTACAGATTTTTTTAATTACACCTTGGGTTACATTAATGCATTTTTATTAGGGATCACTATTTTTTGAGAAACTATTACAGCCTATGTCGCTCAGTGAAAATGCAGTTTTCTAATGGTGAAAAATTTTTGAATTCGGTCCAGTAGTTTTTGTGTAAAAACGTAACAAACATTCATACATACATAATCTCTATAAACCTTTCTTTTACCTAAAAATTTGTATATATGTGGTAGAAATGAGAATAGGTCGTTAAGTATGTAATTGTCTATCTATCTAAGATGTTACAGATTTCGTTATGACAGACCTTTTTTTCATTTATATATCCCGATTCCATGGGAATATGAGAAAACCCGATCTTATTAAGCGTCTACATCACGAAAAGAATATGTACTCTGAATTTCTTGTCACGCGAGCAAATTGTGATGGAGATTTTAGTAATTTTTATGTATTTCAATATTTTTTGACATGAATTGTTTTGTTATATTATATTACCGATTTTAATGATTAACATATCAGTGGTAGTGAACATTAATACGAATGCGTTTTGGATATGAATGATTTAATCTATGCGATTTTTTTATATATATAATTTATATATTCTGTTATAAGGTATTTCAGTTTTTTGCGAAACAATAAGCACTCTAACTTCATTTTGCAATCGTTATTTTGTAGAACTAAAGTAGCGGAAGTGAAACGTGAATTGTCACTTCGGAATCGGGCGCTGTCGTGCGGAATGCCGTTCCCCGAACCGAAAGTTATGAAGGAATTCATGGATACCACACCAGAAGATGTAGATCTCGATAGCCTGAGGATTCCTACACCAAGTTTGATCCAGTTTGTGGTATTCGACTGAATTAAGTTGTTTAAACTCCATTCAATATCTGTTAAAACTAATAACAATTTTAATTTCGAGGTCCCAGTTTCGATTCTCGATACCGCTATTTTAGAATATTGTATTATGTAATTATGTCTAGGAATAGGTTATCGCCAAGATTTGCCTTTTTGTACAGAAACTATTGAAACATGAAGTACTTCTTACAAAGTAAGAACTTTACCAACTCAGATTGTCAATTAAGCATAAGGTGCAATAGTCAAGCACTAAATCGTACCATTTAAAATATACTATACATAATTTTGCATAGTTTAATAAAAAATATTGTGACGCTTCTTTATTTATATGTTATATTACAGAACACATTCTGTATTTATTTAATCGACATTTGTCTTTATTTTAGATTTTAGAAGTAATCTTAGTTTTTTATCTGGCTGGAAGGACCAATTTCGTCGATATATTACTCACTTTTAATTCTGAGTTAAAATCTGTAAATAATAAACATATAGATAATATACTGATAGATAAATAGATATAACTTCAGATCGTGACATAATATTGTGTAAAAGTTTCAACATATTAAGTAGCTATATATGTTTCAGAAAATCATGTCATCCAAATTAGACTGGTCTGAAAAGTATTGCGTAGAAAAATTCTTACCACTGCTAACCAAATGGCATTTCCAGGACTATGTGCCTAATCGAAGTATTGAACCCATTGAAATAAAGAAAAAGAGAAACCCAAAAGGTAACTTGTATACATTTCCCTTTATAAAAACAATATTATGGGCCCAAATTTCAGACATTAACAAAATTAGACATCAACAAGGTTCGTCATCATTTAATTGCAACAAGCGTAAATTGAATATTAACCTTTACGGTTCTAAGTATCAGAAAATTGCGTGTGATCTGAACGGGGGTACCAAAAGACCCCAGTTAATAGCGTTGCGCCCATTTGCCCTAGACGACTATCAAATACTAACGTTAGTGAACTTGAGTTAAGGTTCTTTATTCTCTTGTTTGCTCTTTGCAAGTCCTTTTTATATGATTTAACATTGTTCTTGTTGTAGGTATTCCTAGTTTTGAAGTAGTGTGGCAAGATATTGATGGTCAATATGAAGCTCTTATTCCCGATGACCAGTTTGAAGGTATTTACTACAAAATACACACTTCTAGTACACGTAAACTTATTAATACAAAAAAAAATCATATTGTTGTGTTGGATTTCATGTCTACGAATTTTTTGTAACACGTTTTATTTTGTTTTATTTTCACCGAATTTTGTCCATAGTCATAGTATCATAAACGTATATAAACATGATTTTTAATATAAAAGGATGTATTGCCTGCAGTGACAGTGGGAATATAATTTTCCTATAACTCTTTTCATTTGCAGATGGTGAAGATGCTTCTGGTCCGTGGACATCAATAGAAAGACAAGACCTTATGAAGAAATTCTATCCACAGTTAGTTGAAAAGTACGAAGAATCAATAAAAAAACCAGTAAAAGAGAAAAAAACTAGAGGGCGAAAGAAAAAGGAGGATACAGATAACCCAGAACAAATTGATAAACCAAAAAGAAAATATAACAGAAAACAAAAGCAATTGAAAGATATTCCCAATTCTAGTATTAACGATACATTAAAAAGCTTAAAAGCTTCCGATAGAAATTTAAATGCTAGTAAAGCTAATGTTAGCGTCAGTATAAATAAATTAAAGAGAAAAATAAAGCATAAAACCAAGAATACAATTGATAGTTATTTACAACCTCGTAAAAAGAGAAAATCTTCCAAACTGATCGATTCTTTGAGCAATAGTATAAAAAATATATCTATTATAGATAAATCAGTAAACCTGAAGAATATTGAGGGGGCTGACATTGATAAGGAAAATGTAAAAGATAAACACTTTTTAAGCATGCTTAACATGAACGAAGAAGATATAAATGAAAGTGATCTATCAGGAATAGTTGATGATATAGTAACTAGAGCTCCAAAAACTGCAACTGCAAAGGTCAACAGTAATTTTGTTAAATTGATCTTTGAAAACAAACAGTTGCAGTCCAATTCCAGATTTGAAAACAAATGCTCTACCCCTATAAGCAGTCCAAAAGGAAAAAGCTGTCATAATATAAGTGCTCGCAGGAAATCTTCCCTTTTTAAACCAAATACAAGTTACTTTTTCGATAAATTGACGGATGAAAGAGATGCTTTCGAAATGTCTATGGATTATGGTCATACAACTTCTGCTGCTTTAGATCTTGATGCAACTGTTGAATATAGTTTACATGATGTTAGCTTGTAATTGTATAACAAATTTGAGCATTCAAATATAAACAAACAAAATGTGGAAGAAGACAAACAATATTTAAATATTTTTAATACAAATGTAGGTGATATAAACGAAAGAGATCTACCAGTGATCAAAGTATCTAGAAATATTGTAACAGATGAAAGATGCACCTTTGAAATGTCTGGATAATCTTCATAAAAATTTTGCTGACTTAGATCTTGATGCAATTGTTAAATAGTATTCATAACGTTAGAAGGAAAATGTAAAAGTAGATTATGTGTTTAATATGAGTTTCACCTAAACCAAAAATAATCTATCAGGAATATTTGTTGATCAAATTGAACAACAACAATTCAAACTGCATTTTTTTAGAAAACTAATGCAGGAAAGACGCTTTTAAAATGTGTGGAATATGGAGCTAAAATTCTGTTGATATGGATCTTGATGCAACTGTATATTATGGTTTGTTTACATGATATTATTTTGTAATAAAATTAGATCATGTCTTTTAATTAAGTTTAAAGTAAATTATTATACATGCAATATGAGTCTATATTTTTTTCACTCCATTATCATTTTATTTTTATACTAGCTAACTCTGCACACATATTAATAGATCAAAAAGCTGTACGATACTGCAGAATGCTTAATTTATTTAACTTAAAAAATGTTGTTAAAACTTAACCAAAATAAAAACGATTTGTAAAAAAAATATTATAGTTGCGATTAGAAATTGTTGGTTGTCAGTGTCAAATGTCAAAAACAAATGAAAATAAATTTAACAAATGTATTCTTTTAATTTGATTTCTGATCGACGGGACGAACATAACACGTTTGATTTTCAAGACCACAAAAAAGTGTGTGTGTGTATACATATGTACACGCGTTAGAAGTTATACTTCTTTGACGTGACAAGATAAAAATCTTTTCAAACAATGCATAAACTTTGTGTCGGAATTTTTAAATTATCAGTCAACAGATAGCACAAGTTTTAGTGAGATTATTTAATGTCTTATTGAAATACACGCTTGATTGCATAATAAAATAATATATTAGCAACAGTTAGTATCATCGAAATTTTAACCATAAATCCACTCCGTAGTGTTTTTTGCTTGTCAAATCAAATACAACCATCATTAGTTCACTCGATGGAAGGCCAAAGATTCGAAAATAATAAACGTAAACTAACTTTAATTGGATATAAGTAGTTTATAATCTGTTTTCTATAGTTGAGTCTGAATGTTATAATTTTGATAAGAATTTCACGTTCATATTTTCAATGTCACAATATATCTATCAAATAATATAATAAAATATGTAAGGTATTATATAATTATAAATTATTAAAAAAACTATAATATTGATTATAGCTAACTTCAGGGTGTCGGTTTTTTGTGACGATTGTGGGCGTGCATCGTAAAAAAATATTCTAATATTTTTTCCCTAACGCGCCAAAAGAAGTATAACTTCAAAAACTCTGCTTTTAAACTTAATTGATCCCTAAACGACGGGACGAACATCAAATGTTTGTCAAGCAGCAATAGGCTCTATGGGAAAGCCAAATTGTTGGTTGTACTAGGTATGTTCCGGGTATTTTCTTCCTATTTACTCACCTTTTAAACCTCTTAAACTTCCACAAATAATTCTAAACAATAATTTGGTCATATGCGTCTAGCCGTTCTTGAGTGTGCACGCGTACACGCACGCACGCGTGCACACACACACACACGCAAACACTCTTTTTTATATGTATATTTTAGCACCGTAATATTAATTGTTGGAATTTTGAAAAAAAAAACCGACGAATTGATAAAAATAAAGTCGCTTTAGAGCTGTCATCTATCTTTCGAGTATAATATATGGTGAAATATATATAATTATTAAATTAACTAAAATTCGATGGCCCTTACGTATAATAACATTTTTATGGTGATATATCCCCATGTATCAACCTAGGTCATCGGTCCTTTTTAAAAGACATTGTAATTACAAAATGCAGTACAAGAATAAACGACTTATGTTTGTAACACTGTCACAAAAAATTGGGATTTTATAATTGACTCTTTCTACGTAGGGGCCGTCGAATTGTTCGTACATTAACAATGACGCGGGCGAATGGTTGCTTTTATTCCCAGCAAACAAAATGACACAAAGCGTATCAGTAAGTAGAAGTTACTCTGTTTTACCGAAACAAAGAAAGCTTCTGTTTCATATATAAATCCGTGCATTATTTCGCGGAGAGCTGGGGAAGGAATTAGGCAGCCGTAACTATGTCGCTTTGTTTCCTACGCCAGTCTACGTCCTCGTAGCACCGGCTACATTTCACAGCTACTCGTACATTTAATCTTGCTTTGTGGTGTTTTTTTTTTATTAATGCGGACAGGTGACATTTCATTTTAACTATAATAAGATTAAAATAAATATGGTTGTTAAGTAGCAGCCTTTAAACGTTCCATCGCTGGGCACAGGCGGCACTCGCATACATGCTGAGCAGTGAAAGTGATTGGCAAACGGTATCTTCCTTGACCGAATTACTTCTCTTGCTTATCTTAGACTAGGCAGATGTTTCCTACTTGGACCTTAATGTGAATCTACTAAAGTCTCACGTGGCTATTCGTCAATCAACGTCGCAATGTTCATGTTCTTTCTTTACTTTATTCTGTTCTCCGACTTACCTAAAAGAGCGTTTCATTTCCGATGACATGAAAACTCATCTTGAACTCCGCTCCCGGTCCAATAACAAACTAATACTTCCAATTTGTCATACTAATTGTCGCAATCCGGCGTGCGTCTCTCTAGTCTTGGACTGACCTCCCGCCGGTGTGATCGACTTTTAATTAATAAAATAAAATATATAAAAGACCTTTTATTTTCTACTTCCACACTTCTCTGCACATTTAAACACAAACTACGTTTTCAACCAGTGTGTATATTATATGTGTCATACAAAGTAATTATTAAAGAAAAGTGTGATGCCGAAAATAAAAACATCGCTCAGCTGTTGTTGGGTATCAACCCAATGCTGGCTTTCAGCGGCGACCCGGGACGAACACAATACAGAACATTAAGACTGCAGTATAAGTAAAGAAATTAGAATTAAAAATTTGGAAACGTCAGTGAGAACTTGACTACCACTGGCCAATCTATTCGACATTCTCCGTAAGTGATATAAAGTTAGAAAGAAATAACTAATATATTGAAACTGTCGCGTTCCTAGCTATTATTATTAATGAGTTTGTGTAAATTGATATCGGGAATATTAACTGATTGGACATTATAATCTGAGTTAATTAATAAAGTGTTTGATTGCACCAGTATTACCCACCAAAGAGCACAGCATGGAAATTGAATTATGGATGCCATAAATGACGATTTCGGCGAAGAAGCCTACGCCCCTATGCTTCAGAGGTTGTCTGGAAGAGATTGCTTGTAGCAATAAGACTGCCTTTACACGCTATGATTATAGTAATGAGTATCTTAGTTTGTTTGTTTTTTTATTTTTATCTTATGTGCCTTAAAGTATTTTATCTCTCTCTCCTTCTGTGAGAATGTCATCTCACAGAAGACTGCATCACAAAGGGAGAGGGAGGCTGCAGCTGAGGCCACCTCTATCCGTAAGAGATAGGGAGCCAGGAGACCTGCGTCTTTGCGCGTCTCATACCATTCTGACCGTAACAGACGATTTCCGGGGCCCTCAGAGAGTAATGTCTCCACTAAACATCTGGTGCTCCTGATCAGGACACTAAGGGTTGCGCTTGGTTTTAGTAGGTATTCTGTTCTTCCGCACACTCCCGGTTTAGGGTACGCTGAAATTTACAGCCGGGGTGCGTAAATGCATTTTCCGAACGAAATAAAAGGCCTCACTCATATGGGAGAGGGTTTTAGAGCTACGCTCACGACGCTACTCCACTGCCGGTTGGCAGTCAAGTGCACTCTCTATTCCTTCACTCTGATAGTCCGATGTGACGGAAATCCGACACGAAGGGAGAGAGGTCAAGCTTAGAATCGAGGGCTTAACGCTCTCTCCGAGGCACGGGGTTGGAGCATGCCGCCAACTATAAACTCTTAATAGGAAACTTAATATCGATTTTTGAATTCGCCCGAGCCGGGACTCAAACCCAGGGCCTCACGTTTGTAGCCAAACATGCTAACCACTTGACCAATGAGGCAGTCTGGTAAGTGATGATACAGCCTCCAAATTAGACGCGCACTAATATGGTAAGAGGTAATTTACATGTAATGGTTCGCTTGTTGGTAAGTAACTAGCCACAGCCGAAGCCTCCCAACAGTCCAAGCTAAATCTATATGCGATTTCTTAACTTGTTTTGACGGAATTGAATCCATGACCGCTGCTAGGGAAGCGACCACTTGTGCCAGCAAAACCGTCAAAATGCTTTTACTAATGGACAAAATTGTGTGTGTGTGTCCATCATTGTGCTTTTTGATGATGAAAAAGAATTGCAAGGGAAGCTTCATATCTCGGGAGCAATTCTAGGGTATATTTAATCCGCTAGCCCACAGTGGACCAGCGTGGTGGGTTTAAGAGTGAGGTCCTCTCTCCTAAGAGTGAGGACGTCTGTGCCTAGCAGTGGGACTTTAATATGCTGCTATATTAGTCCTTTCTCAGTGTAAAGAAGTATTGGTACAGATTTTCCCATATTCCCAAGTGTACGGGTACTTCGTGGGTGATACCATGGGAACAACTAGTATGATATTTATTTTTTATAATAATGCGCTAACCCGGTATGAGGTAATTGACCTCTTAATGGTTCTGCAAAGCAGTCCTCGTTTAAAATTCAATGCGGTATCAACGTACTATCTTAGAGCTATGAATCAAATAGTTATTATGATATCCTCACGTAATATTTTATATCAATTAGTATTATGATTCAACTTTAATTGCTATCTTTTAAAATGTTTGCCAAGTTTTAAGCGGCAGGTGAAAGCAAGTCTCTATCTGAATCAGGCGATAATTTTATAGTGTTCTGTTAGAATATATATGTATGTATGTTTTTATATATCGATCCTGGAAAGGAAAATTTCCAAAATTGTTCATCAGGTCAGAGAAATTCACAATAGGCATAAACAACGTTTTATGTTTTATATAGTACAGATTCCGAGGACTTCAAATGCATTTATTGCAAAGATTTGAAATCAACAATGCACTATTATTTTATTTATTTTCAAAACAATTTTCAGTAAATGTTTTATAATGAATAACATTGCGAAAACCTAAGAAAATAATATAGAAAACGTTTGCATTATAATGATCATTTGGAAACGTACTACAAAACGTAGCTCGCCGTCGTAGAATAACATTGTCTCTTTGATATTTATTACTAAAATGCACATTAATTATGCTAAATATAGATTCCCTGACTAAAATTATATTACATTTTGCTAATAGAGGTAATCGGTGTATTAATTATGAATTCGTTTTATTGTGAATTTAGTTAATCCCTATTTATTACGGATTACAACAAAGTTAATTGCCTAATTGATGCATACATAACAAGCCATGTTTGTATAAGAAATTGTTGTATAATATAATACAAGCAGCTTATAGAACTGCTTCATTGGTCTAGTGGTTAGCATGTTCGGCTACAGACATGAGGTCCTGGGTACGGCCAATTCAATAATCGATATAGAGTTTGCTATTAAAATTTTCTCAATATTTGCCCGAAGTTGGGCAGTTGGTGGTGTGATCTGGTCCTGCGGTCCTGCGTCTGATCTCCAGTCGTGCCAGATTCCCGTCACAACAGACTATGAGAATGAGGGAATAGAGAGTGCACTTGTGTACTAAGCCTGCCAACCAGCAGTGAAGCAGCGTGGTGGGTCTATGCTCTAATAACCCTCACTCCTATGAGTGAGGAGGCTTATGACCAGCACTGGGATGTTAATGGGCTGCAACTTATATATATGTCGGAGAATAATAGAGAACCGAGAAGCATAAAGCAGGGCGTAGGGTTCTCCGCCGTCATCGTTATTAATTGGATCCAATATTTAATTTCTTATTCTGTGGGCGTTCATGGGTATTGTTGGTGCAATCAAACACTTTATTAATTAACTCGGTTTATAATGTTCAATCACTTAATGTTCCCGATATCAATTTACACAAACTTATTAACACTAATAGATAGGAACGCGACAGTTTCAACGTTACTCGACAACTGCCGAGTGACTCCCGCCGGCCTGCTACCATTGACTCTGTCCAAGCCGATAGATGGCGCCAGCGTTCCACAGACATCTGCCCTCCGACATATATAAAAATTGTAAATAGGGTATCATCTTGACGGACCTTTGAACAGGATCTCCCGTAGGGCAGATTTAGGAAATTGCGTTTTCTAATTTGTCTGAGTATAGAATAGTGGGAGGCTTCGGCCGGGGCTAATCACCAGCCTACACGTACCGCAATATAAAAAGATTTGTGTTCCGGTACGATGTTGTTTCGAAATCATATGAGATAATCGTAAATTACCTTTTACCAGATTAGTGTGTTTCCATTCTAAGCTGTATCTTCACTTACCAGGTGTGAACACAGTCAAGCGCTATAATGTCAGCAATAAAAAAGTTTAAAGTGCGTGCGTACAAAGTACACATGTCAGAAGTCAAACTTCTTTGGCAAATAAATTTTTAAGTCTTGTTTATATTTATACAAATCTAAAACTTTAGATTTCCGAAACATAGAGGGAGGGGGAAAGGAAAATATTAAAAATGTCGAACATTAATACAAATAATCTATTGAAATCTCAAATGGTGAACTGTAAATAAAAATACCTACCATGTGTTTTTTGTCAATATGAGAATCAATATTAGAATTATAAAATAAATTTTGTATTTGAATTCAAAAGTTAGAAAAGAGAACTTTTGTTTTATATTGTATGAACAATAGTAAATTAAATTATTAAATGACGAATGGCAAATTAAAACACCACATGTTATTTGTAAATATTAAAACTACCTAACCTTCAAACGTATTAGCGTAAAAAACGCTGCATATCTTCCATCACACGTTCCATCCATAAAAAAATATCCTCGTGCGCCTAAAGAAGTCTTACTTCAAAAAGTTTTCAAGGAGGTGGTAATTTTGTTACCAACGTATATTTTTGGGATAATAAATTTTGTATTCTTTTGCTACCATCATCATTACAAAATCATAATGGTTTAATATATTTCAATTCAAATTAGACCAATTTGGTCACTCCCACGAGTTTCTATCGTCTAAGTAATCTTGCAACTTATAGGTATGATTTTTCAATCAACTTTCTTTTAACAAAGACTTTGAATTTATTAAGTGTCACATGTAGAACGTCTTGTGGGAGTTTATTATAGAAACGTATACAGTTGCCCTTAAATGAGTTATTAATTTTAAGCAGCCTACTAATCAAATCAAATCAAATCAAATCAAATCAAATCAAATCAAAATATTCTTTATTCAAGTAGGCTCAAAAAGCACTTTTGAATCGTCAGTAGTCTGTCCGTTGCTAACAAATCTACCACCGGTTCGGAAAGTTGAATCCGCTGAGAAGAAACCGGCAAGAAACTCAACGGTTACTCTTTTAAAGATAGTTTTGTATCCTACAATGTGTAATATATTGCTTCTGTGAGCAACTAGAATCAAATCCAAACATTTCTATCGCTTAAATAATCCTCAACTTTATAATATGCCTTTTGTAAAAGGATGTTTTTGATATATCTCTTAAAACTATGCGGAGGCAAATCCAAAACTGATTAAGGTATCTTATTAAAAATGCGCATGCTCAACCCGACAAATGACTTCTGAACTTTCTTCACTCTAAAATATGGAATTACAAGTTTGTTTTTATTTCTTGTGTTATAATACTAAAATTTATAACAAGTTTGTTTTTGTTTCTTAAGTTATAAGATATACATTCACTCTTTTTATTAAAAGAGTCAATGTTTTAATGTACGTACAATAAATTTTCTAATATGTATACGCAGTGAACTGTCATTATATTAACTGCTTTGAATTCGTTTCTTAGCGACTCTCTTGGACCCATATTGTAAATCGCACGAACTTTACAATTTCAATTATCGATAATTCACTAAATGCAGCGTTAAACTAGTAGCTAGTGTCTAAATATTAATAGCTTTAAGCCTTTTGACAGGCTCATTAATACAATGATGCAAGCATTAATTATACTAACATGAGTTCTGGCTTCGACTCTTGGTTGAGAATGTTAAGACAGTATCTTACATGTAATATAAAGCTTGTTTATTGTTAAATGCATGTGTTTAGACATATTACGATGCTCTGAAATAAAATATCTAGGAGTAATTGTTGAAAGATTACTAGTTGGAAATCTCATTTAGACAAATTAGTACAGAAATTGAGAAAGCTGGCCTATTTGTTTAGAAAAATTATAATCAGTGCTGACAACGACATTATTATATCCACGTATCTTGCCCTTGTGCTATAAGGTGGGGTACCTTATAAGTTTCCTACAGACGTTCTTTACAAAGAATGCGGTTAGACAGCTTTTTGTCTTAAGATTAACATTGCAGTGCCACATCTCCACCAATCCTGGGATTCATTTAAGTAGTTACAAACGTACTATTAGGAATTTTTGCCCCATTGTTCGTTTCAGAACTGCTTTGCTCGACGTCACAGTCAAGCTTTTGGTAATCAATTGTACAATAAAATAAACAAGAAACTAAACTTATATTTTCTGTCACGTATGGAATGTAAGAAAAGATTAACTTCATGGCTAAAAACACTTAATCAAAGGGAAACAGAGGACCTAATTCAAATTCTACAAAATATTAGTACTAGATATACAAACATAAATTTATACACAAACATGCACACACACACAAAGACACACACACACACACGTCGTCGTCGTTGCTTCAACCAATGGACGTCCGCTGCTGGACATAGGTTTCACGTAATGATGTCCACAAAGCCCGATCTTGCGCCGCCTGGTTCCAGCGGGTACCGACCCTCTTGATGTCGGCGGACCACCTTGTGGGGGGTCTACGTATAATGCGCCTTCTGTTCCATCGGTCCGTCGGACTATGTATCCCGCCCATCCCACCCGCCCGCTCCTTCAGGTTCGCGATTCGTAGGGCTATGCCGGTGAATTTGGTTCTGCTACGGATCTCCTCATTTCTGAATTGATCTTGTAGCATCTCCATCGCATCTCCATGCTTTTGAATGAGGCCCATAGTCAGCAACCACGTTCCGGAGCCATAGGTCATCACTGGCAACACGGACTGTTCGAAGAGCTTCGCCTTTTGATATTGGATGAAAAGATCTGTCGTAGTTTCCCGAACGCTGCCCAGCCGAGTTGGATTCGGCGGTTGACCTCTTTCTCGAAATTGGACCTACCTAGCTGGACTATGTGTCCCAGGTATGTAGACTCGTCTACAATTTCAAGTGGTGAGTTCTTAACGATGACCAGGATGCTCCATCCAGGAGCGGAATATGGATATTGGACATAACTTTCGTCTTATCCATGTTCATTTTTAGGCCCATCTGTTGAGAAGCTCTGCTGCGGTCATCGAGCATTGCATTGAGATCTTCCGGAGTCTCTGCCATAATGACTACACACACACACCTACTTGCAAATGCATGCTGAATAAAATTACAAACAGTATTATCTAACACTGCTTTTATTATATATACAAAAATAAATATTAAATATTTTTTCGAATCATTGCATTGCATCGTACAGATTATCCTGCGGAACGTACAGACACTCGTAGCACAAGTTTACTTAGTACGAGTGTCTACGCATTTCTGTCTTAAATATTTATTGTAAAAGTTTTATATAACAGTGCTATACTATTGTAATTCTGATGCTGCTGCTCATTGGTCTAGTGGTTAGCATGGTCGTCTACAGATATGAGGTCCTGGGTTGGAGTTTCGTGTCGGGCCAATTCGAAATCGATATTGAGTTTTCTATTAAGATTTTCTCAATATTTGCCCGATGTTGGAAAAAAATTGGGGGTGTGATTCAACCCCGTGCCTCGGAGAGCAAGTTAAGCCGTCAGTCCTACGCCTCATTTCTCTCCGGTCGTGCCCGAGTCCTGTCACAACAGACTATGAGAGTGAAGGAATAGAGAGTACACTTGTGTACTATGCCTGCCAATCCGCAGTTTAGCAGCGTGGTGGGTCTATGCTCTATAAACCCTCTCTCATATGAGTGAGGGTCCCAGCCTGGGACATTAATGGAATGCTACTTACTTTAGTATTGTAATAATTTATTGACGCAATAAAGCGTCGAGTAGGAATAGTTGTGGCAGAGAGTAACGGGTGTCGTAAGATATACATACACCTACGTACAAATAATTACATCCTAATAAAAAAGACACTGTCGCTAAAGGAATATGCATGCCGAATTACACAATTTTGCTGTTAGTGCTTAGATGGTTTGGCCGCGTAGAGAATGAATGAAAGGAGACTGATAAAAAGGATTTATGAGTCAAGACTGAATAGGAAAGCTGGAAGGGGAAGACCAAAGCGAAGGTTCCTGGAATTCCAAGACATTTTAAATAAGGGCCAGTATTCTTAACTACGGCTGATAGTTTCGTCCCATATCCCTTAGTGCCTGAAGACAAAGCTCTTCAAACAGTGCGTGTTGCCAGTGATGACCTATGGCTCCGAAACGTGGTCGCTTATTATGGGCCTCATACGAAAGCTCAGACTTAATCAGCGTGCGATGGAGAGAGCTATGCTCGGAGTTTCTCTATGTGATCAAATCCGAAATGAGGAGATCCGTAGCAGAACCAAAGTCATAGCCCTACGAATCGCGAACCTGAAGTGGCAATGGGTGGGGCACATAGTCCGACGGACTGATGGACGTTGGGGCCTGAAGATGCTGGAGTCGCGACCCTGCACCGGGCGGCGCAGTGTAGGGAGAACCCCCACAAGGTGGACTGACTACATAAAGAGGGTTGCCGGTAGTCGCTGGAGCTAGGCGGTGCAAGATTGGACCTTGTGGACATTATTAGGGGAGACCTATGTCCAGCAATGGACAATTGGTTTGATATACAAAGATTATCAAATCATTTGTCTCGTTGATCATACGCATTTTTAATAAGATACCCAAGTCACTTCTGGGTTTGCCTCCACATTTTTTTAAGAGATATGTTAAAAATGTCCTATTACAAAAGGTTCTATTATAGTGTTGACGATTATTTCAGCGACAAAGATGTTTGGACTTCCGGTTACACATGAAAGCTAAACACATTGTAACGTACAAAAACTATGTTTAAAGGGGTAACCGTTGAGTTTCTTGCCAGTTTCTTCTCAGCGGAATCAATTTTCCGAACCGGTGGTAGATTTGTTAGCAACGGACAGACCACTGACAATTCAAAAGTGCTTTTTGAGCTTACTTGAATAAAGAATATTTTGATTTTGATTTATATAAATAAAAAGGAGATAGTTTCTTTTCTCCTTACTCCAACTTATAGTTTGTTTTTGGTGAAAAAATGTCTGAAGTTTACAGTTGAAGTAACACCTCTCTGGAAATTATCTCCGGGCACAGTTGAATGACCTCCTAAAGAAAAACTCTTCTTTTACATTAAATTGCCGGCAGTGAATCTACAGTTTATCTTTTGATGAGTCTTTGTGTTACATTATATATTTCGTAATGGGAGGATTTATGCGAACGGGTTAGAAAGAGTTATTTTGTATTTTGTTATTCATAAAAATCCTTTATTATATAAGCTATACTCGTATATGTTTGCAACGAAATCTTTAATTATATTATTGCATTGACTACATGCACACATGATTAAGTAGATATTTTTGGTTTTGGTTTGGTTTCCAGTCCAAATAACAGAATTACTAAAAAAATATTGAATAAAATTATAGGAAAACACAGGATTAGGGTATACTGCGAGATCTTGTATTCACTTTAGAAGTAAAAGTTTTATTATTTTTAATTGTTATTGAAATATGTAAAGTGTCTGAAAATTAATACAAATAATTTATTCAAATCTCAAATGATAAATTGTAAATAGAAAATGCCACGTCTTTTTGTCAATATTAGAAATTAATAATTAAATTTTGTTTTGGAATTTAAAATTCAGAAAAGAGAATTTATTTTATATTTTATGACATATTAAATGAAGAGTGGTAAATTAAAATGTCACATGTAATTTGTAAATATTAAAACTACCTAACCTTCAAACGAACTAGCACGAAAAACGCTGCTTATCTTCGTGGCGATAATAACGCGTTTCATCCGTAAAAAAATACCTTAATGAGCCTAAAGAAGTTTCACTTAAAAAAATAATATATAACAAGTCCATCTTAAGGGACGATCGAACCCTAAAGCGTTCTGGGAGAGTCTAAATCCTTTTCAAGCTGACTATGTTAGAAGGAGAAGTATGGCGGGTGTATGGCGGGTTTGTTCACCCCTCTGTCGGGGGATTTCGGGGGGATTCGGTCAGGATCGGGAGGCTGCGTCTCAGGGCGCGCGCGCGTACCCGGCCGCTTCGTCATTGCGACGGCTGTCGTGTGTCAGCGCTGGTCCGTGCGAGCGCTTGTCCGCGAAGCTACCCGCTACCCGCGAACACGCCCTCGGAGCCCGGGAGGTCTCTCGCGTCGTATTCCCGCGGTAATACACCCCCCGGTAATAAAACCCCCGTGCCGGTAATACGCAGTGCATGTGTCCTCCAACCGCACCTTACTAAATAGTATACCGGAACCCGGCGATTGTGGCGCGATGTAAAGAAGCCGAAACCGTGAATCCATGTGTAAGTTGGTGCGTTGCATGTGCCTGTTATTCCGCATGGGAGTTATTGTAACGATTTTCGACAGGACAGCGCTTCTGAATGCCGTGAGATGGATATATCCAATTTCTTTGTAAACCTGTATATTTATTTAATAGTGAGAATGGTGACACGTGCGCTGTTCTTTCACGAGAAAATATGCTCGGTGTTTTAATGTTTTCCACCAACAGATGTTGACATTGAATATAAACATTAGGGTTTATTTTAATTCGCGATTTATGTACAACTAATGTAACAGGTGACTGATTTGTACCCACAAATTATTGATGTTGATTTTAATGTAATACTGAAAATCGATAGCAAAGATTTAGAGGAATATTGTTCTCGTAACTCGTTAATAAATACTTAACAGAAAGAAAGAATACAAGCCATTTGTGATGTAATTTATGAATGTTAAAAAAATAACAATCTCTAATTCATTGTTAGACAAAGGTTTTTGCGCTTTATTTTAATATTATTAGACGAATTTATTTTGAATCATTTACTTAATTAAAATATTGCAAACAAAAGTATTAAATTCGACAAAAAGCTTTTTCCTCCGTAGGAATATATTTGTTACATAAAAGCTTTGTTATTATTTTTGAATATATCAATAACATTAATAACTTTTTACTTATCCTAAGAGCGTTGACGTTATATATTAAAAAAAGTTTTGGCATTTAAATTTACACTCTATTTATAACACTTCACATGCTACGTGTTTTATTATAGTTAAATACTTCATTGTGCTTTTGAGTAAAGGAAAATGTCGTGAGGTAACCTGCCTATCTTCACAGCAATCTTGAGATAATGACAGTAATGAATTTAGGTTCAATATAATTCGTGGTATTTTAACATGCCTATGCTCAACTTTTATAGTATTACTTAGCCTAAACATTGGGCATGGTTACCCTTGTTTAATGCATAATACTATATATCTCATAACCTCCAGGAATATGCAGATTTCTTTACTCAGATAAGACGCTAAGATGAATTTTGACTAAGAATTGCACAAAAAATCAGTACCAAGCTTCAAAGTTACTTGACTTAGCTAAGGCTTTTTAATTTGGCTACGTTTTTTGTTTCAGTTACTTGTAGTATTCTTTTTATTATATATAGTGAAAGTATAGTTCTGAAATTATTTTGCATTTTAAAATACATCGCATTGCAGAGCACATGCCAATTGTTTTGCTGCAGAGGCGTACATACTTAATACGACGCTTGTAGTCATCGTATTCTAAAGCTGTGCCTTGTCTATGTAGAAATCTCGTTAGAGCAAATGTTTGTCTATTCTCTATTTAGTTACCTATTGGGTAATGTGTTTCCGAGACAAGATAAATGTTAGTCTGTCTGTTATTGTTAGCTTCATCTGTTACTCTCGTATCACTTGAAAGTACAGACTTTAATTGCGTAAAATAATTTTTGTTTCATACTAAATAAGTCTAAATAGTTAAAATAATAGAAACAATTAATATTATGTATTACTGGTACCAAATCTGAGGGCTTTAAACTAAAATTCACTAAGTCTACCATTTGTTTTTTGTTATAGACTTGTGACTATTTAATAATCTTTTGTTTAATGTAGTTTATATGTGATAAATCGCTATTTCATGTCGTCCAGACCAAATAGCATTTTGTTATATGTTAGTTGTTAGCTTTAGAAGATGTATAAATAAATTTATATATATTATACACTCATTACTCATAAAGCAATTAATAAACACCTAATTATATATCTTTATAATTGCATATAGTAGTAAAAGTAAGTAGCAGCCCACTAACGTCCCACTGCTGGGCACAGGCCTTCTCGCTCATATGGGAGAGGGTTTTTAGAGCAAAGACCCACCACGCTGCCCCATTGCGGATTTGCAGGCATGGTACACAAAGTGTACTCACTATTCTTTCACTCTTATAGTCCGACGTGACGGCAATCCGACACGATCGAAGAGAGATCAGGCGCAGGACCGCCCGCTTAACGTGCTCTACGAGGCACGGGGATGGATCACACCGCCAACTTCCCAACTTCGGGCAAATATTGAGAAAATCTTAATAGAAAACTCGATTGCGAACTGGCCCGACCCGGGACTCGAACCCAGGACCTCATGTCTGTAGTCGAACATAGTAACCATATCTTACTTAAAACAATGATAAATTTGAACCTTAAAATTGAGACTTCTTTAAACAAAAAACCGTAGGAAGTTATCTCTGAAACAAAGGTTTCTGCTAGCTTAGCTACATAGATCACATTCATAGAAGAAAACTGGAAATATGGGGAAATTCTTTCTCAGTGAGAGTCTACGTAGCGACAGGAATATGTATGCTAAATTTCAAATCAACCGGATGAAGAGCCTTAGGGATCACACCGTAAAGGTTCGTCTTTACGTACATACCCTGATCCCATGGCATTATGGGGAAACCGTTATTAGCAAGCGTCCACGTCGCGAAAAAATACTACAATAGGTAAATAGTTTAAAGATCTCGCATTAAGTGATCGTTTTTCACCTACATACCCTGATCTCATGGGATTATGGGGAAACCGTTTTAGCACGCGTCCACATCGTAAACAAATTGCTATAATAATTAAATAGTTTGAAGATCTCGCAGTTTGAGATCGTTTTTAACGTACATACCCTAATCGACTGAGATTATGGGGATACTGTTATTAGCAAACTTCTACATCACAAAAAAGAATATTACATTAGGTAACTAGTTTTAAGATCTCGCAGCAAGTGATCGTATTTCACCTACATGCTCTGATCCCATCTGCTTATAGGGAAACCGGTATTAGCAAGACTCTACATCGCAAAAAGAATACCACAATAGGTAAATAGTTTGAAGATCTCGCATTAAGTGATCGTTTTTCACCTACATACCCTGATCTCATGGGATTATGGAGAAACCGTTTTAGCACGCGCCCACATCGTGAACAAATTGCTACAATAATTAAATAGTTTGAAGATCTCGCAGTAAGAAATCGTTTTTCACGTACATACCCTAATGGACTGAGATTATGGGGATACTGTTATTAGCAAACTCCTACATCACAAAAAAGAATATTACATTAGGTAACTAGTTTTAAGATCTCGCAGTAAGTGATCGTATTTCACCTACATGCTCTGAACCCATCTGCTTATAGGGAAACCGGTATTAGCAAGAGTCTACATCACAAAATGAATACTACACTAGGTAAATGGTATGAAGATATTGAAGTACGTTATCGTTTTTTACCTACATACCCTGATCCTATGGAATTATGGGTAAACCGTTAGCACGCGTCCACATCGCGAAAAGAATACTGCATTGGGTAAATAGTTTGAAAGATCTCGCAGTAAGTGATCGTTTTTCACCTACATACTCTGATCATAAGTGATTATGGCGAAACTGGTATTAGCAAGTATCCACATCGCAAAAGGATACAACATTAGGTAAATAGTATGAACATCTCCAAGTAGCTGATCATTTTCACTTCATACCCTGACCCTATGAGTTATGGAGTGAACCATTATTAGAAACCGCCCATATAGCAAAGAAGATAAATACTACAGTAGGTAAATAGTATGAACATCTCGATGTAGGTTATCGTTTTTCACTTACATACCCTGGTTCTATGGAGTTATGGGGAAACTATTTTTAGAAAGCGCCCATTTAGCAAAGAGAATAATACTACAGTAGGTAAATAGTATTAAGACCTCGAAGTAGGTGATCGTTTTTCACTTACATACCCCGGTCTTATGGAGTTATGGGGAAATCGTCATTAGAAAGCGCCCATATCGCGAAAAGAATACTATAATAGTTTAATAGTTGAAAGATGCCGAAGTAAGTGATCGTTTTAAGCCTACATACCCTGATCCTATGGGATTCCGTGGAAACCCTAATTAGCAAGCTCCCACATCGCGAAAAGAATACTGTTATGTGAAATAATTTAAAAGATCTCGCAGTAAATATAATTTTTCATGTAAATTCCCTAATCACCTGAGATTATTGGGAAATTGTTATTAGCAAAGGCCTATATCACAAACAGAATACTATAATGGGTAAATGGTTTGATGAGCTCTCATTAAATGATCGTTTTCGCCTTCATGCCCCGATCCCATGGAATCCACACCGCGAAAAAAATTCTACAATAGGTAAATAGTTTACAGATCTCTGTAAGCGATCGTTATTCGCTTATATATCTCGATACCATGGGATTATGGAGACACTCGTTCTTAATGAGCGTCTTTGTAGCGATAGAAGCAACAGTGCCAACTAACAAATCCATCGGACTTATAGTTTTAGAGATTTTATGATGAATGAGGGTGGTAATTTCTTATAGAATCGTATATATAAATAAGATGTAATAATTTATTATTATATATTTATTAGAGCAGTGTAATAAATGCCATTGTTATAACGTTAAATAGTGAAAAACGGTCTATATGTCAATGATCGTACAAAGAACTCGCGTCTAATGATCCGGTTCAAAGACGGTGATTTATTATTCGCAAGTCTTAATCGTAACTTACTAAGTGATATATTTTTAGATCTATAGTTATGATATTATCGAGTGTACTAACGTAAATTTTTCGTTAGTTTATTTAATTTTAATGACATAAATAGAGAAATTAGATACCGATCATGATGACATAATTTTATTAGAAGTATTGTTATACGAAAGTATTGCAAAACTTTATTTTTAGCTTCAAAAATATCGAAATTTTTGTGACGTCAAAACATGAAAAGCATTTCTCTTGTCTAACGTCAAAATTAAAATGTTAAAGTGCCTTTTATTATTGTGTAAAAATAACTTTTAAACACCGTCAGTTTGTGCCGGGAATTATAAAACGGCTGGACCTATTTTGGGTTATTATATAACGAACTGGATCTATTTTGAGTTATTATAAAACTTCAATCTTTCTGGTAGATAGGCGATGTTACAATAACTAAATTTTTCATTCGGTTTCGTCTCGGTTGGAACAACTTCTTGTACAAGTAACGTTCCATGATATACAATGTGAAAAACAGATTAGTGAATAGCTCCAAACTTTCTGCTCTATAAGGAAGGGAAACTGTCGTAGATTGACATATGGTGATATATATATATTGCTCCCATACTGGACTGGTGCGATAAGTTTTTTTCATTACTGACAGGATAGCGTTTGATTCTGATCATGGAGATGGAAGTGTGCTAATCTAAGAGACAACGTAGCTCTAATCATTTCTACATAGCATCGCACCGAAAAAATTATATTCGGCGGTACGTCTTTGCTGGTAGGTGTGGTAACTGGCCACGGCTGAAGCCTTTCACCAGCCCAGACTCAGAAAAATTCGAAAATACAATTTTCTACTAAGGATATATCGCTGCTTTATATAAATAGAATGAAGGAAAAATTGTGTGCTTTTTAGCCTATCAAAAACTGATGTCATGAGAATGCAAAAAGCCATTACGTTATTAGTTGATTTAAACGTACTATTGGTCGTCCAATTTATAGACCATAAGTAAGAAAAATTACAAGTTTGAACATTATTAAGGTTCTATTGTCAAAGACTACAAATAAAAAAAGTTGTTGCAATGATCTATTTGTATAAGTCCCTATTTCCCTACGACGCGGTCTCACGCGTCATCTGTTAAACCAATTTCGATAATTCTTTTGTTGTTCTCTTTATTATAATCAGGAGAAGGTTCGTATGATAAAAAACAATTAACGAAGTTACGCGGAACATCTGAAACTTTAAGAAAACCTAAACACCACACTAATGTAACCTCCTTAGTGCTATTGACAATATAAACTTTTTAATAGTAACCTTTTTGATATTAAGCATAATTGTCAACGATTGACAAATATATTATTTATAGGCGTGTGTTAAATATGTCGTGCTTGTATATACTTTGTTATTTTTCATAATTTAATGTATTTATTATGCATAATTAAAGAAAATATTAGCATTTTACACTCCTTCACTGTAACTAAAAGTGTGGGAAACTTCATACTTCTCAGTCAGTAATTTCAGCTATTTTGGATTGTGTCATTGTTCTACAAGGCAGTAAACCACGGCTATTAATGTCTCTTAATATTTTAAAGAGATAGAACGTAAAATAATTTTAGTCTACTAGGTAATACATTCAGCGAGTAAAAAATGGTTAATGTGTTTCATAAAAAGTCTGTTGTATTATAAAATACATTAACATTATTTACACAATTTTGTAATTTCCTTCTCTCACAAAAGTTAATGTGTTTTTCGGTGTTTAGGATGACATCGTAAATAATAATAGACCTTCTTTTGAACATTCATTTTCCTTGGGTACGTTATATAAGTTGATTTTGTTTACCAAGTTGGTCGTTTGCTTAAAAAATTACAAATTTACAAAGGAATTCAGATGAAATAAATGGAATCTTGCAGTATTACCAAGCAATATTTGTTTTAAACGAGAATAAGAAGGTAATGGTAATATGAAAGAAATATCAAGATAATCTTGTTTATATCGCAATATAAAACTTTTTCTATTTATTATTTAATAAGGCTGGACTGTTTATAACTTGAAAGTTTATCATGATATACGGTCTACGAAGGTAATGTTCTAAATTTAGAGCTAATTAATCTTATGATAATTTCTAAACAATCTCTTTGCTGGTGGATGCTAGTTAGCTCCAACTGGAGGAAGTATTTTCCTAAATTTGTTCCACTGGGAATCGAAAATAGTACTTCTGCTAAGGATACGAGTATTTGCACCGCTATGTCAGAGAGGTTAATAATTCGATAAAATGATTGTAAATGAAATTGAATCTGACATTGAATTGACATTGTTTCTTCTTCTTTTATTTAATGGCTTTCAGTTGTACCAATGGGGTACATTTTACTTCGCCAATATCACGTAGTGTGACCAAAGCACGCATCAGTTTCATAACTAATTTTGAGGATGATCTTTAGGCAGATTTTATCACAATAGTGAGTACATTTGTTAATAGCTGAAGTACCATCTACAAAAAGCGACTTAAAGTGTAACAATCGTACAATGGTTAATCTACAACATCACAAAACAAATTATAATAAATAATAATTAAATTATAAAATATATTGTTAGTTGAATTAAAGTACATTTTAAAATAACTACAACATCAATATAGCAATAAGAATAACTGATATTTTATAACTGTAACAGATATCTTTGTTATTAAAGTGATTTTGATGGTTAGGTGGTTTTAATATTTACAAATAAAATGTTTCATTTTAATTTGCCACTCGTTATTTAATAATTTAATATACTATTTTTCTTAAAATACAAAATAAAAATATTTCATAAATTCTCTTTTCTAAATTTGAATTTCAAAAACCGTTTTTCCAATTTAAACACGTGGCAAATTTATTTACAATATCATTTGAGATATCAATAAATTATTTATATTAACTTTCGACACTTAATATTTTCATGACAATTAAATTCCTGATATATTTTCCTTTTCCCTCTCTCTACGTCTCGGAAATCTAAAGTATAGATTTGAATAAATATAAACAAAACTTCAAACTTAGTTTGTACGTACGCAATTTTTTTTAACAGATATCAAATTATTATCATTGTCTTTTTAGAACCGTATAAGAAAATAACAGTAACGGTGTTACGACACCGTTTGTTAGTAGCTTGTAATTATTAAAATAAGTTTTAAAACGATCAGTAAGAAAAGTTTACGTGACATATCACTAGACGCTACTGTACAACTTTATAAAAATAAATACAAAACTAAGTAGTAGCCCATTTATGTCCCACCATTGGGCAAGGGCCACCACACTCTTAGTAGAGAGGGTTTTTGAAAACGTAGATACTACGCTGCTACAAATCGGATTGACGGGATACAGATATCCCAGAATTTCTCCTGGGGTTTTCTCATGATGTTTTCCTTCACTAAAAAGTATAATAATGATTTTCAAAGGTCATTTAAGCACGTAAGCTTCTTTTTATAAATTGAACATTAATAGTGCTTGCACTGAATTCAAATCCGCGATTTCTCTGAACAGGAGCTAAGCCATCATGGCTTTATCTGTTAATATTAAATAGTGAAGTGAAAATTCTTATGGCAAGGTAGGGAAAAATGTATGTTATGCGTTATGGTGTGGGAGTATTTATTTCTTTGTGTTGGGTCTTTGGTCAGTTTAGCGCATGACTGTAATCATAACTGATGGCAAATGATGATACAATTACATTGCTTAGGGATACGTTTATGCTGGTAGGGTGTTAACAAGTCACAGCCGAAGTCTTCCACCAGCCCAGACTCAAACAAATTAGAAAATAAAATTTCCTTAATTTGCCCTACCCTAGAACTGCGCCAGCGATGAGAGTCAAGATACATAAGATGAATTTACATTATAGAATTTAATACAATATAAGCCGAAAAAGTTTTAACTTCACTTGTACACGCATTTTTAAAAATAAAATATGGTGTTGTATCAAATTTAATGAAGCACAAAAGTTAACACTCACTGTTCTCGGAAGCCGAAGGATTGCTGACGTCATCAAAGGGCTTACAATAGGTCAGAATTATTGTAGGGTTGAACGCAAACGATATAACTGGCCTCTCATGAATATAACGTTTTTAGGAAGTACATAAAACGGTTTGTGACGCCCGTATTAAAGTCAATGAAAGCCATTTGATGATTGTGTAAGCTTGTTTTACTTGTATTGTTCCCTGCAGAGCGGCTGGTTATATGAATTTAAATTACAAATCGATATAAACCTTATTCAAAGTGCCCTTTTTGTAGAGTTGTACTTGAAAGTTGAAGGTACTGTGTTTGGAAAGCAGTGATTAAAAAAGGTAGAGGTAATTAACGAGCCTTTTAATGTCTCACTGTTGGAATAGGTTTCTTCAATTTTAGGTTTGGGTTTTGGGATCATTTAAGCCTTAGTATACTGTAATTTGTCCATGTTTGAACTAATGGCAGACTTTGGTCGTGTTAAGTTACTTCAAGCAAATGTGTCCCGCAAAATAATACGCTCTGAGATAAAATTTTATTAGTAATAACTGGAAGCTAACTAGTTAAGGTCAATAACGTTTGAAGTAAGATTAATGAAATTGTATTATCTAATTTCTTATATTCAGAACGCATTCATTTTATCGATATAAAACAAGTTTTAGTTTCCTTGACCCTTTTAAATAGTAACTCTATTTTTACATTTTTTTGTCGCTGGGAAAAGCATTTACGCACTCCGACTGTGGGGTCGGGAGTGTGGGACTCCGCGAGGGTAAGAAGTCGCAATACCCATTTAAACCCAGCCCGCCATCAACCATGAGTGGGGATCCAGAGGTTGTTGAGGCATGCCTCTCTGGCCCCTCGGTTGCAGTCGGCTCACAGATATTCTACAGGGAGAGGAGTTGTATGAACCTTCGCCTCCTATTTCTTGCTCCACTTTGTCGCAGCTGGAGTGTTTCGGCGGCATTTAGCCTCTCCCTTTGCCGTGCCTTCTTAAGCGAAATGGTACTCTCGCAAAAGGAGGCAACTGTTCTCCAAGCCTGCTCACTGATAAGTATTGCTTCTGTAATACTTGCCAGGTCCCCAGGCGGGACATTCCGCCACCATGTGGAGGGCTGTGTCTAATGAGGCACCACACTTGTGACATCTGGCCGACGGCTCACAGCCAACAGTATGTTTTTTTTTCTTTATTTAAATTAATAATGATAAACTTTAAAGTACAATAAGCCAATTATAGAGGCTATTAAACTTAACATTAACTTAATGGTGTGTTCAAAAGATTCCATGGCGCTATTTACAACTAGATTATCAAGGCTTTTAAAAACGATGATAATTTAAAGATAACTTTTAGATTAGCTGTATAGTAACATCCGATTAGGTGATTAATCATTCCTTTGTGTCCCGAAGAACACAATATTGGTTTATTTCTTGGTTATCGTCTCGGGCATCTGATAATTGTTAACTTTGATAGTAATTAGTCGAAGCCTGTCGTATGAGATATTTCGGTAGCTAAGGTATAAAAACTTTAATATCATAGGAAGGTCGAATTTAGGAACTTATGCTTTCTTTTAAAAAAGGCAAATTATAACGTTGAAGATTACTATAAAAATGTTTGAACTTGTTTTCAGTTGCACACAGAAGTAAAATATTACACATTGTAATATACACAACTATCTTTATAAGAGTTACCGCTGAGTTTCTTCTCGGCGTATTCAACTTTGTTATCAACGGAGAGACTGTTGACTATTCAAAAGTGTTTTTTGAGCTATCTAAATAAAGAATATTTTGATATTCATTTCTAATTTACCGTAAGGAAGTGGAAGGCTTCGGCCCTGGCTAGTTATCACTCTACCAGCGAAGACGTACAGCCAAACAAAGAGATTTGTGTTCCGGTATGATGCTATTTAGAAATCATAAGAGGTAAATTGTCTCTTAACAGAATAGCGCGCTTATATCATTCTTATTCTCACACCCACACACAAAAACACAAACTAGTTTGGGCGAGATTTTCTGACAGACATAAACACAAACTAGTTTGGGGAGGGCGAGATTTTCTGACACAAACATAAATACAAAATAGTTTGGGGAGGGCGAGATTTTCTGACACAAACATAAACACAAACTAGTTTGGGGAGGGCGAGATTTTCTGACACAAACATAAACACAAACTAGTTTGGGCAGGGCGACATTTTTTGACACAAACATAAAAACAAACTAGTTTGGGAGGGTGAGATTTTCTGACACAAACATAAATACAAACTAGTTTGGGGAGGGCGAGATTTTCTGACACAAACATAAATACAAAATAGTATGGGCAGGGCGAGATTTTCTGACACAAACATAAACACAAATTAGTTTGGGCAAGGCGAGATTTTCTGACACAGGTATCTTAATAGTTCATAGAAGATTTCAGTCTATTATGTGTTAAGTAACAAATTGTTATGGAAATAAACTATTTTTATTTATTTATTGCTCACGCTAGAGTAAGTGTGGAACTTTTTTGATACCAATTTTCTTTCGTACATGTAGAAAAAAACAATATTTTAACCATCAGAATAGTATCTTTTCACCCTTTAAAAATTTACGCATCACTGTTTCGACAGGCCTACATACGCAGGCAGCGTGCGACCTTGTTCCACGGTTCAATGCTGTATATAATTGCGTAGTTTACTTGTAGTACATGTTTAACACTTTTGCTTTTAGTTTAATGGTTAATATATATAGATAATAGTGGCGAATAGATCGACAAAATTAATTTCCACTATATAGCAGAGTACAAGTTTTTTTTTATAGGAGAATATTATTAAATACTATGGTCCTCATTCGAAAGCTCAGCGGAGTTTCTCTACGCGATCAAATCAGAAATGAGGAGTTCCACATAGTCCTACGAAGTGGCAATGCGAGGTACAATGTCCGAAGGACCGATGGACTTTGGGGCCCAAAGGTGCTGGAGTGGTGACCCCGCACCGGACGGCGCAGGGTAGGCAGACCTCCCACAAGGTAGACCGACGATATAATGGGGGTCGCCGGTAGCTGCTGGAGCCAGGTGGCACAATGGTCACCATTAGGTGAGACCTTCGTCCAGCAGTCGACGTCCATCGATGGAAGTGATTGAAAGATATTTAATGGTGAAATTAATACTTGAAAGGTGTAAAACTGTTTCTTAAGTTAAGGGGTATAATAATCCTTTATTTCTACGTTTATATATACAGATAAAAGCAGTAAGGTGTAGGCAGGTATGTATACTCATCACTATTTCGAGTACAGCGTTACCAACGATGACTGGGTGGAGCGGAATATGGATATTGAATAAAATTTTCGTCTAATCCATGTTCATTTTAGGCCCACTTATTGAGAAGCTTTATGGAGGTCATCCAGCATAGTATCTTCCAGATTGTCTGCCATAATAACCACGTCGTCGGCATACTGTAGATGAGTGATGTACTCCCTGTTTATATTGGTGCCCAGTCCGTTAGATTAAAGAGGTCTTCCAAGGCCGCTGTGAAGAGTTTGGGGGAGATAACGTCTCCTTGTCGCACTCCACGCTGTCGTTGGATAGATCCTAATCCTATGGTCCTGTATATGACTTTGGACTGACATAGTAGCGTTTTGGTACAAGCACTTCAACACGTCTATCTAACGCTGGTTGATTTGGCATCTCTGCAAAGATCTCAACACAGCCCATGTTTCTACCCAATCGGAGACTTTCTTATAGTCCATGAACGCTAAGCAAATTGGCTGATTATACTCCTCGGTCTTCTGTATAATCTGTCGCAGCATCGCCAAATATATCACGAAAATTTCTATTAGAACAGACATAGATACATTCGCATTTATAATATTAGTACATTTATTTGTTCGTTTCTTTTTTATATCTTTACACATATAATTACGTGAGTGTGTATGTCAAGGCACTCCTCCTAAACGGCTGGACTGATTTTGTTGAAGGGTTTCTTGTGTATTCAGGTGGATTCGAGAATGGTTTAGATTTACAAAGCGATCTAATAAATAACGAGTAACCCCGCCGGAAATATATATTTAAATGCGAAGGTATCTATGTATGTTCTAATAGAAACTTTGGTAATTCTATATATGTATGAGACTGAAAGATATTCGATGGTGAATTTGCAGGGTGTAAAACTGTTTTTAAGTTGAGGGATATAATAATGCATTAGTTCTACATTTTGGTAAATAATAATATGCTTTTGTGTGTTGTGAGATGGGAATAAAAGCTATTCCTTATATATATTTTAACTTTGTCTGCACAAAGAGAATTTAACACAGATTAAGCCTGCATTATACAATATTTCTTGGTAGATAAATAGTACCGCAGCGACATGATTATTAATTCTATGCAGATGAAGTTGCCGGCATAGCTTAATAATAAATAATTAATATCAACAATATCGTTTATTTTAAACTCTAATAACCCTTCTAGTTTCGGAATATTAAAGAGTAATATTACGATAAAAAAAAGTGAAAATTTTATTCGTGGTGGCTAGTTTTTAAAGAATTGTAGATTGACATATCGTTTACTTAGCTTATTTTTTTATTCAACCACTTTACTTCAAATATATTTTTGTACACTTGTCGTAGATACTAATTGATGTTAATAAATTTTTATAAATTACTTTATTAATTAAATTTGTCAGAACAGCTTCATCTATAGAAAGCTCACGTGAAAGCTTAAAAAGTTTCTTTTTATAAAATGATTTAAGGATGTTCTTACTAGAAGGAATAGGAATTGATTTTGATTTTAACATATGGTTTATAAACCTGTTGCTGCACTGCTTTAATAGTAACTGTGAAATGTTTAGATAAAAAATTTTAATAAAAAGATACTACAAATTAGTCTATTATAATTTTTAAAGAGGTTCATGTCTGTTGTTTTATGGTGACTTCCCTTCTTTTAGTATATTATAAAGAGTTGATATCTATATGCATAGATGAGCTGATAAAGTTAGTTAGTTTCTTAAGAGAGTATAGCTCACTAAACTATAATTAGCAAACACGCGAGTATCAAAAACAAATTAAATTCAGAGTTAAGTATTATGCAAATTACATCTACGTGGAATGATGCCAAGAAAGCTGCAATCTTGCACTGAATTGCTGATTCGGTGTACTAAAAAGCTATTCAATCTAACACATGTATGCTTTTCATCTTGTGTATGAAATTAACATATATCATTAGACTTTACAGAGTAGATTATAAATTGTTTTACTGTTATTGTGCAACATTAATTGGTACTGATTTTATCATTTAAAATAGCGACATATCGGACTGTAAGAGTGAAATAATAGAGAGTGCACTTATACCTGTCAACCCGCAATGGACCAGTGTGGTGGGTCTTTAAAAAAAAAAAACTCTCTTTTTTATGAGTGAGGAGGCTTGTGCCTAGCAGTAAGATGTAAATGCTGCTACTTACTTACTTAAACCGCTTAGTTTCACATTATACTGTATAAAATTTCTAAAGAGTTGTTTGTTTCGTTAATCCACTAATATCAGGAACTGCTACTTTAAAAGAAAAAATCTTTTTAATGTTTGGTAGACCATTTATCAAGGGAGGTTATAAGATTTTAAAACATCACGATATATGAAAAAAGAACTAAGTATTATTGAAAAACGTGGCAAACACGGGGAAAAGGTATTCCTTGTGAGAGGTACCATTGCGTTGTTTACGTAAACAGTTAAAGTGCAGACACAAAATTGTTCCTCTGAAAATAATCTAAAGAAAGTTTTCTCAGTAACATACGTTTATATATTAAGGTTGACTCAATGTACCCTTCTTTGTGGTATTCAAATTTCTTCTCTCTCTTATTGTGATGCAGACGAAGTTCTGTGGATCAGGTAGTATTTTATAACCAAATGCATATGTTATTTATATACACATAACAAAAGTAATCTTAATACCAAACAACAGATGCAATAAAGGTATGGAAAGCAAGTTAAATTATATATTAAGTATACACTCATTCGAGCTGATATATTCCATTTGCATAATCAGCTCAAAGCAGACGCTAAAAGCTTTCTTTCCAACTCAAGAAAAATCTTCAAAAGATATTGCATGTGATGATATATATTTCGATTACTATTACTAGAAACTAAGTGAGTAAACGAAGCGTCCAAAAAGAGCACAAATATAATGGACAAGATATGCAATGAATTTAAAAAATATATATGTCGGAGAATAATAGAGAGAAACGGAGAAACTTAAAGCACAGGGGCGTAGGGTTCTCCTCCGAAATCGTTATTAATTGGATCCATTATTTAATTTCTTATTCTGCGGGCGTTCATGGGTAATGTTGATGCAATCAAACACTTTGTTAATTAACTTGGATTATAATGTTCAATCACTTAATGTTCCCGATATCAATTTACACAAACTCATTAACACTAATAGCTAGGAACGCGACAGTTTCAATAATCGACCACTCCGGCCGACCGCCGCTCGAGAACTGCCGAGAGACGGCCGGACTGCCACTTATTTACTCTGCCCCCACGCCGATACAAAGATGGCGCCAGCGTTCCACAGACTATTACACACGGACCAGCGATCCACAGACTCTTGCACTCCGACATATATATACATAATATATATAATAATTTTGCATATAGTAGCATCGGGTTGAGTTTTACGGTTTTTCGCAGAAATATTTGATATATTTTCCCATCGATATTATTAAACGCACATGCACGACGGAAACGCTCACTTTGAACCCATATTTAAGAAAAAAAATTGAAGATATATCAATAACACTAGTAACATTTAGAGAAGCTGAGAAAATATTGTCAAGGAATTGTTAATTATGTGGGTAACGACGAGGGTAACTGCTAGTTGTTATGCGTAAGGAAACAAAAAATCCTCTGCCATCTAGCACAAACTTTCATAAATAGAAACCTGAAATCTTTTCACTTAAACTCTTAATATATGTCACTGTACGATTTCTCTTAAAAGAAATGTTTTTAATTAATTAATATTTACATAAAAGTGCATGCTTACTAAGTACACATGTCAGAAGTGAAGCTTCTTTAGTAAACTAATTTTTAAGTCATGTTTATATTTATACAAATCTAAAACGAAGATATGTTAGGAATTTAATTGTCTTTGAAATATTAAAAGTGTAATTGAAATCTCAAATGACGAATTATAAATAAAAATGCCACTTGTTTTTTGGTAACTAAATTTTGTATTTGAGTTTAAAATTTATATATGTATAATATTAAATGGCGAGTGGCAAATTAAAATGCCACACGTTATTTGTAAAACTACCTAACCTTCCAACGAATTAGCATAAAAAACGCTGCACATCTTCGTGACGCTAATCACACGTTTCATCCGAAAAGTCCTCATGCGCCTAAAGAAGTTTCACTTCAAAAACTGTATTAATGTTAAAACACATATTTGCACTAGAAGGGACTGAATAGATAAGATTTTATTAATGATTGCAAATTTTATTAATATAATATATAGAACAAGCTGAACCCGCGACTTCGTCTGCGTTGAATTTCTTTTCATTGGTTTGAATGGGTAGTATTTTCATTAATTTAGGCAAATTGCTTTACAAATAAAAACCATACGTATTAATACTGCAATGAGTTATTTGCTGTGTATTACTGCAAAGAGCTTATAGTTCTTTTTCAGGCTCTAGATTATCGATGTACCAAATTTCAATAAATTTCGTAAAATCTGTTCTTATCTGACCTCTTCTCTGCAAAAGGAATATTCCTACCAACTTTCAAGTCTCTACGCCTTATGGTTCCAGAGATATGGTGATGAGCCAATAGATACCTGGATATCTCTTTTATGTTTGGAGAATGGGAACTGCCTCATTGGTCTAGTGGTTAGCATGTTCGACTACAGACATGAGGTCCTGGGTTCGAGCCCGGGTCGATCCAATTCAAAAATCAATATTGAGTTTTCTATTAAGACTTTCTCAATATTTGCCCGAAGTTGGGAAATTGGCGGTGTGATCCACCCCCGTGCCTCGGAGAGCACGTTAGGCCGTCGGTCCTGCGCCTGACCTCTCTCCGGTCGTGTCGGATTCCCGTCACATCGGACTATGAGAGTGATGGAGATAGAGAGTGCACTTGTGTACTATGCCTGCCAATCTGCAGTGGAACAGCGTGGTGGGTCTATGCTCTAAATACCCTCTCTCCTCGGAGTGATGAGGCCTGTGCCCAGCAGTGGGACGTTAACGGGCTGCTACTTACTTGGAGAATCGTATGACAGAATTGTCACCATAATAACATTATTATAAGAAACTTCGTAGCAGTTTGACTACGTTTGCGCTACGAAGTTATACAGAACTTTGTAGCTACAGTTATCGTTACAATATAGCCGCATATACAGAAGACGCTCAAATGATACAGTAGAATATTTTAGTTATGTTATTTTACCTTCCTTTGTTAAGTAATAATTATCAATTGAGATAAGCCAAAACATTTATGTACAAATTTATAGATGCAAAAAAAAGTCATAAGAAACAATATAACATAACAAAAACGTCACTAATAGGCTTGTACGGTAATTACATAATCTAGATTAAATTAATTATAAACTAATAAAGAAAAAAGGTATGTGTACTTATGCACACACGTTAGAAGTTATACTTCTTTGGCGTAACAAGATAAAAATCTTTACAAACAATGATATGCACTTATGCAGTTTGTCTCGGAACTTTAAAATTATCGGTTGTTATCATTGGATAGCACAATTTTTAGCGCGATTATATAATGTCTTATTGAAATACACGCTTGATTGCATAAAAAATGCAAAATAATATATAAGCAAATGTTAGTATCTTCGAAATTTTAACCTTAAATCCACGCTTTAGTTTTTGTTGCTTGTCAAATAAAATACATCCATCATAAGTTCACTCGATGGAGGGCAAAGGCCAAAGATTCGAAAAAAATAAACGTAAACTAACTTTCCTTGGATATAAATAGTATATAACCTGTTTTCTATAGTGCAGTCTGAAAGTTATAATTTTGATAAGAATGTCACGTTGATATTTTCAATGTCACAATGTATCTAAATGAAAAAAAACTAAAATTTTGAGTAAAGCTAACTTCAGGGTGTCGGTTTTTTGTGACCATGAGCGTTCGCATCTCAAAAATTTACTCTATTCATTTTTCTCTAACGCACCAAAAGAAGTATAACTTCAAAAACCATTAAAATATAAATTGAGTTTATAACACCCTTGTTATATATCTATGGCAATTTACGCAATAATACAACTTGGCGACGGAAACTAGCTCTATAGCGATCGAAAATATCTGATTTAATATTTAAGAAATTTTAGTGGTGGCCAATAAGATTTAAACGCGAGTGATGTGATAAATGTTTGCGACTTGGATATAGCAGAAAAATGTTTTATTTTCTTGTCGATCATGTAGGTATTTCACAATTAATTTAATGTGTGTAAAAAGACTATGATCACTTACCCTTAGGTGTGATCACAGACAAGCGCTAAACTATCAGCGATAAAAAAATGTAGTAATGTATTAGTCAGCCGTGCTTAGTGTTGTTTTATGCGTAGCGATATCGTAGGAATATTGGGAAACTCAGTCTTTCTAGTAATCGTTTACATCGCAAAAGACGTCAATTTAAGTTCAAGTCTCGTTGCTTTGTATAGTTTTAGAGAAATCGTGATGAGTCAGCCATTGAGTTATATATAAACGTGAAAAACAACCTCCATCAAAGGTTTGCAGTCAAGCTATATATAGACGGATGTAGCAAAGCTTTTAGCAAGCGTGTACACGCTGGTCTACCATAAGCTGGTTACATAAATGGAATATCGGTTCACTGAGCGTGGTATAGTAAGGAACGGTGGCACCCTTTAGCGTTTTGTGATTTGATTTTATAGCGTCTTGATAAATCCTTTTAGCAATTTCATTATATATCTTTATAGATAACTTTTTTTAAAACAAAATCTTTACTTTTCTATATATTTTCTTGTATATGTATTAGAGGTGTGCTGATAATTCGATTCGAAACTCGAATCCAATAATTTGATTCTTGTCTGTATTACTCGTTAACTATTGTATTATTAGTGAAGTTCGGATATTTTCATTTAGGGTTTCTTATGTTCAATATTCAAATATAAATTTAACAGTGTATGTACATTTTATTTAAATCATGGAATATTTATGAGGGTTGTCTGGATTATCGCTGATTAGCCCAATTGCACACTAAAAGTACTTAATACTGAGTAATTATACATCTATTTCTATCTATATATATTTACACAAGAGAATGAAATAACTGATACTTTATCGTAGTATTTCAAAAAATTACAACATTTGAAAATTTGCTACAATTTTTTTTTAAATAGTAAATACGATACTACATCGGGTGAAGCTCGTTTAACACATACAATATTGGCGGCGATGGTATATATTTTTTTTAGCCGAAGTACAGGTATTCCTTAATATTTTTTAAACGAAAAGTATATTATTCGTAAGTCGAAGACTTCGATACAATTTAAATTATTTAAATAGAAGTTTGTAAATCCAAAGATATTTCAATAATTCGCGAATTATTCGAAAATTTACCAATTTTTCGAATTAGTCGAAATTAGTCGAATCGATTTCTTTTCGAATTAATCATGGATGATCGAGTAATTAGAAAAGAATCAAACTTTGAATCGAATATGATACGAACGAATTCGATTCGAACGATAACCGCTCACCGCTAATATGTAAATGTTTGAGATTTATTGCATGCATCATTACCTTAGTTCTAAATTCTGTGAGCATGTGGAGATATCTTATATATATTATACGCGTATATATGTTAATGTACTAGAATATAGTACATCAATCAGCTTCATTCTTGACTAATAACATAATTCTTAATAAAATTGAATTTGCGTGAGTACAAACTACACATGTCAGAAGCGAAACTTCTTGGGAAAATTGATTTTTAAGTCTCGTTTATATTTATACAAATCTAAAACTTTAGATTTCCGAGACTTAGAGGGAGGGAAAAAGGAAGATATGTTAGGAATTCAATAGTCATTAAAATATTAAAAACCTCTACAATCAACACGAAACATTTATTGAAATCTCAAATAGCCTAAAGTCATGCGCCTAAAGTTCACTTCAAAACCACGACGATCACGATGAACTCCGTAACTGCTTAACCGGTTTTTATTATCTTTCAATATGCAGGGTTCCGAACAGACTTGAGATAGATTTCACTGATAAATGGGATGATATAATGACTGTTTGTTTACACTTAGAGGTCGTCGATGCGTTATTTTTGTCATTATTGAAGTTAGACTTCCTTTGGCGTGTTAGGGGAAAATGATGAGAGTAATTTTTTACGATACGCGTACACACCGTCACTAAAAACTGACACTCTGAAGTTAGCTATAGTCAGCATTTAATATTTTATAATTATATAAGACCTTAAATATTTTATTCTATTACTATATATATTCTATTCTTATCAAAATTATAACTTTCAGACTATAGAAAACAGATTATAAACTATTTATATCCAAGGAAAGTTAATTTACGTTTATTATTTGGGAATCTCTGGCCTTTGCCTTGCATTGAGTGAACGAATGATGGCTCTATTTGATTTGACATCCAACAAAAAATACGGCGTGGATTTATGGTTAAAACTCCGGAGATACTAACTGTTGCTTATATATCATTTTTGCATTTTTTTATGCAATCAAGCGTGTATTTCAATAAGACATTAAATAGTCGCGCTAAAAGTTTTGCTATCAGATGATAATGACTGATTATTGGAAAGTTCCGAGACAAAGTTTATGCATTATCATTGTTTCAAAATCAAAATCAAAATCAAAAATATCTTTATTCAAGTAGGCATATTACAGCACTTTTGAATCGTCAAATTATATATATTTTTTTCCACACTCTGATTCTAATATACGTCTGATGATGGTACTCAAAATCGGCTTAAAATCTAAAGTTACGAGGGTTCCTTTGCGCCCTGATCCGAGAAGAACCCACAACAAACTCAGTCGGGTATTTTTTTTTTCCCATCATCATTACAATAACAAATTAGTTTACTATATTTTAATTAAAATTAGAGCAATTTGTTCACTCCCAAGCGTTTCTATCGTCTAGGTAATCTTGCAACTTATAATACGATTTTTCTATCAACTTTCTTTTAACAAAGACTTTGAATTTATTAATTGACATCTTTAGAACGTCTTGTGGGAGTTTATTATAGAAACGTATACAGTTATAGCAGTTTGAAAAGATTGTTATCTTGTTACGCGAAAGGAGTATAATTTCTAAAGCGTATACATAAGTACACACACACAATAATTTTTTTTACAAATTACAACGTATACATGTGATAATAGTTTGAAAAAAATGTGATACAGTAAATAGTTGTGGCACTTGTCAGTGCATCGTCGCATTTGCAAGCGTCGATACAGTGAAAAGCATTTTCGGAATGATCGGATGTTACAAGTGGATGCAAATAAATGGCAGCAGACGTGTGACGTATATCGTATAGCTCAGGAATTGGATATGTTTGCATATCCGATGCATGTTGCCATTCTATCTTGTTTGGTTTCGCCGAGATCGCTGTGAATTAGAATTCGGATTGCTTTTGTTTCACAGCTCGTAGAGCTTAAATGTTTGTCTATATACTACCTTATACAAGTGGTTTTACTCGTTTAGTTCCCAAATCATTGGGTATGTGTAATATAAAACAGTATATTCATAATAAAATAACATATTTAATATAATAAAACGATTTATCATTGACACATTTACCAGAAATTTCAGAATCCATAGGTCCGTACGTAGACGCTGACTAAGAACGTGTTATGCCATATTACCTCGACACCGGGATATATAAGTGCAAAACGCTTTTAACGAACTTTAGTATGCTAACCGTTGGTAAAAGCTTTTTATTAGTGACTAATAGACACACCCCCATTTATTTATGTCATAAAAAAGTTTACTAGTGGTTCCTAAGATTAACATGAATAAACAAACTCTTCATCTTTGACGATTCAAAAGTGCTGTAACAGGCCTAATTGAATAAAGATATTTTGTCTTTGACTATATATGTGTCGTAGAATAGAAGAAAACATAGGTTCCCGCTGACATCGTCATTAGTGGAGTCCATAATTCAACCTCCAAAGTGTGGGCGACGGTGGGTAATGGTGGTAATATCAAATTGCACAAACATTAAGGATAATAGTTAGGAACGCGCGACAGTTTTAAAAGTCGACCGATCGGACCGACCGCCATTCGAGAACTGGCGAGTAGGCCGCGACTCATTGATTCTGTCCAGCGCCGATAGATGGCGCCGGCGTTCCGTAAACTACTAGCCTCCGTTGTAATTCAACCAGCCTCAATGTTTTGAAGATCTCGTGCGTGATACTTCTTAATATCAGCTTATAAATGTACAAAAAATCTCCCCGCTAATTTATCTTGCTTACGATATGTTCATATAACTCAATAATAAATGAAAAGGGCGCAAGCTTTTTTAGTTGCCTAATATTTTGTTTTTGTTTTTGTATTGGGTCGACAATCTATGTTTTTATATTTATATATAACACGTGTTTAATCCTTATTATAAATCAGAAGAAGAAATACGATTTTAATTGATGCTTTTATTGTAAAACTTTTGAAGTCGCATTTTTGCCTTATTTTAAAAAGAGCTAAAACACGATAACTTAAAAATCTTAATAATGCATATGGGGGTATTAAAATATCGCAATAGTCCCTCCTAACTGGAATACAATGAATTGCCAATAGGTCTGTATATTACACACTGTTTATTTTAACGTATAATTTCATCTTGAATTGCATTTGTTGGCAGTGGGCCGTTGCGAAAGGGATAGTATCAGCGTAAATTACAATTACATACATACATTCCCATAGGGGTAGGCAGAGACTACGCCCTTCCACTTTCCACGATCCTTGCATATCTCCTGCGCTTCTTTCATTCTCAATAAACCTTTCATGCAAGTTCGTCGGTCTAGAGTACTCTTGACCTGGCCCTTATAACATGTCCTGGATTTGGTCCAAGAATATTCGCCTTAGTCTTCCCGATCCAACTTTCGCATTCACTCTTGACTCATAAATCCTTTTTGTCAGTCTCCTTTCATTATTTCTCTCTACATGCCCAAACCATCTAAGCATACCTTTCTCAATTTTAGTCACTACATCTTCTTTTATACCTACGTTCTCTTATCAAACTATTTCTTACATTGTCACACAGTTTCAATCCACTCATACTTCTCAACGTGTGTCAATTTTTGTGATTCTTCTGCCATACCCAACTTTCACTACCATACATAAGTGTTGGCATCAACACTCTTGCATGCACAGCGAGTCTGGCCCTTTGAGACACCATCTGGCTACCCATAAAGGCGTGCAGAGCACAATTTACCATATTCCCTGCATTCACTCTCCTTTCAATATCACTTTCACATGTTCCATCTTTTGTAGATTTAGATACCAAGTACACAAATTCTTTCACCTCTTCCACTTGTTCCCCATCTATCAAAATATTGCCATTCATATCAAATTCATCAATTATTTACAGTCACTTTCATTCCTTTCCCTTTCAAAGCTTCATCCATAATATTTACCATCTCCGGTAGCTCATTAGCGGATGATGTAAGTATTACTTGATTATCAGCGTAGAGTAAATATTTGATGAGTAATTCATTCAAGAAAGTATGTTTGGGTTTGAATGAATCAAACCCAAACATACTTTCTTTTAAATCTGTCAAACAGTTATGCATGAATAGGTTGGACAGCCATGGTGACGCAACACATCCCTGTCGAACACCTCTTTCGACAGGAATCCACTCCGTGTACGCTCCGTTTATTCTGACACAAGCACTAGAACCCTCATAGGGAGACTTCAATGCTTGAATCAGATTACCGCTCACCCCATACGTAGATAACGTTGACCACAGCTCATTCCTCACCACTCGATCATATTACAATTATTTGTGCTTATTATGATTTATGTGGCTTTAAGGGGTAAATATTCAGTTTCCCGTAATGTTTTGGATCTGTTATTCAACAAGCATATAACCACAAAGTGCAGAAATCTGAAAAGAAATGTTACAAACGTAACCGAATAAATGAACATCATTTTGTATGTATTGCGCATCTCACGTTGCAGATTGTGAATGCCGTGGATTTAAAATCTCTTAAACGTGATAAGTTTTATCATTGCTTTAGGAAACCAAACGATGAAACAATCATTTACGTTATATGAGTATATTTTGTAATTTAATTTAAGATAAAACATTGTATTTAACGGATTAATCTTCTAAATAAACAATCCCTTTTTTTTTGCTGACACGTTGTATACATATGAATAAACCTGATGGTATGTGATGATATAATCTAAGATCAACGCGCTAATCCGATAAGAGGCAATTTACCTCTTATGTTTTCTATACAGGATCGTACTGGAACACAAATCTCTTTCTTTCTTTCATTTCGCTTCGTTTCGTTTTGATTTCACGTCAATTAATTTAATTTCAATTTCGTTTCATTTTAAAACAGTTTGTTCTGATACTAGTTTTATTTAACTCAATCGCTTCCATTACGATCAAAATGCGAAAATCTGAGCTAACATCAGGAGGCATCATTAAAAAGAAATTATCATCAAAAAGAAGTACTTGAACTTTATTGAATGAATATAAAACTACTTTTGTTAACGAGTTCAACTTTGAACAAGTGGAAACAACATTAGTGGATTACCAAGTCTTGTTACATTAGCAGTTACTTTAAATATAATGCACATTGGTACATAAGACATAGCGCATTCATCCAAAAGATTGCCAAAAGTCATCACCAAATACTTTAACATCACATGAATCTGCTGCGAAACTTCTGGATATCACCCAAATAAAGAAAAGACCTAAAAGAACAAAAACTTTGGAGTTACTGAAAGTGCAGTGACAATATATTGTTGTGATTTTTTTTAATTTAAAGGTAAACAAAGTAAAGTCATTGGACTTTAGATTCAGATAAAATAGGTACATTATAAGTAGCTGAGATTATAGTTTATAAGGCTGGATTGTAACCCCCCCCCCCTCTCTCTCTCTCTATATATATATATATATATAAGAGATACCCAGGTTATTGACTCAACACGATATCTCGTGAACCATAAGGCGTAGAGACTTGAAATTTGGTAAGAATATTCCTTTTGCCGAGTAAAGGTCAGCTAAGAACGGATTTTGCGAAATTCTACCCACAATGGGGGTTGCGGGGCTGTTAGTCTGTTAGGCTGTCTGTTAGGCTGTTAGTTAGTAAACTAGGTCAGAATTTTTTTTGATAAAATGGAAACTAATAAATTTTAGGAAAATCCAAAATCAGTTTCTTATTAGTAAAACAATTTACCTGAATTTATGAAAATGCTACCAAAAAACATTCCACGCTGACGAAGTCGCGGATTCAGCTTGTATATATATATAAGAGATATCCAGGTATCTATTGACTCATCACGATATCTCTGGAAACATACAGCCTAGAACCTTGAAATTTGGTAGGAATAGCTTTTGCCGAGTAGAGGTCAAATAAAAACGGATTTTTTGAAATTCTACCCACAAGGGGGGTTGCGGGGGTGTTAACTATTGACTCATCACGATATCTCTGGATCTATAAGGCGTAGATACTTGAGATTTGTTAGAAATATTTCTTTTGCCAGGTAGAGGCCAGCTAAGATCGGATTTTACGTATTCGACCCACAAGGGTTGCGAGAGTGTTAATTACAATATGCGACCCATAAAAACATTCCATGCAGACGAAGTCGTGAGTTCAGCTAGTGTTATATATGTCATGTTTTTTCTTTCAGACAAACTGTATTTTCGGCATTCGGTTCATCCTTTCTCACAGCATGTCTTTCGACAAAAGTTTCCATCTTTACCTTCTCTAATGCTTTCTGTCATTATAGATCCTTTGCTGTATATAGGCATTTTGGTCCTGCTAATTTCTTCAGATCGTCTCTCCACCACTTTATTATTCTTCCTTTACTTCTTTTGCTTTCCCTGGGGTACATTCAGTTATTATTTTTGTCCACTTTTCCTTCATATCTTTCATCCTGTGTCTCACCATGATTGTGTATAATTCATTTAAAAATATATAAAACATTTCAGGGGAATACGAAAATACGAATGTAATAGTAAAGTTAGATTGTTTTCTAGTTTCAAATAGTAATGATTTTTTATAGATCATTACTTAAAATGGTCCATAAAAATTATCTCGTCTCGTTTATAAATATCAGGGGTGCTAATAGCGAGGTGTTAGGAAAACCGTAATAAAACTTGGGGAATTCCAGCAATGTAACGTCTCCCAGTCGTTCATAACGCAGATAATGAATTGCTTGATTTCTTAAAAAGTAAAAATAAAAATAGGGGTGTTAAAAGATGAATCTTATTATCCATCGTTGGATGCCTTTTATTGCGTCATTAGATTTATTAGGATGGTGTTTGTTTCGCTTGAAAAGTTATTTGCATGTAATTAAGAAAAACTTTCTGCAAAATTATTATAATTCATTGGCAAACGAAGTGAAGGTGAAGAACTGTGTTATTCAAATTACGCTACTTGTGTAGATCGTGGGGGCTCAATTTAATTAAAATTATAGTAAAAAAAACAAAAAAGAGACGCTTTTAGAGAAAGTCAAATTAAAATCACAGCGATTTGAGATTTGACGACGATGATGTGAATATTTATTATCTGTTCTAAAAGCGTGGGGTGCTTTATATGACATATCGAAACTAACTCTGCATTTCGGAATGAAACTAGTTAAAAATTAAAATATATCGAGTATGTTACTATATTGGTGACTGAAATATGATACAGAATTAGTTTTTTTATATCGCTTATTTTCATAGCATTATGTCTTACGGCATATTGTTATGGGGTAAGGCTGCGAGTATTGAAACTATATTTGTTTTACAACAAAGAGCAATACGGGTCACATATCCATTAGGATCCCGTGCTTCTCTTAGAGATAAATTCAAAGAAACATCAATTCTCACAGTACAGTCGCAAAAAAAGTGAAATACATAATTTTGATACAAGAAATAAACTTATAATTCCATATTTTAGGGTGAAGAAGGTTCAGAACTTATTTGTCGGGTTGTACATACGCATTTTCAATAAGATACCTCCAATCAGTTTAGATTTGCCTGCACATAACTTTGAGAAATATATCAAAAACATACTTTTACAAAAGGCATCTTATAATGTTGAAGATTATTTAAGCAATAGAAATGTTTGGATATTACATATTGTTACAAACAAAACTGTTTTAAAAATAGTAACCGCTGAGTTTCTTGCCTGTTTCTTCTCGGCGGATTCAATTTTCCGAACCGGTGGTAGATTTGTTACCAACGGACAGACTACTGACAATTCAAAAGTGATTTTTGAGCCTACTGGATAAAAGAATATTTTGATTTTGGTTATATATATGTATTACAAACAACCTTCGGTTGCTTTATAAGATTTTAATCTAGCTGTAATACTTTGATCTACCTAAACCGTACTTGTATTATTTAAGTCTAGAGACCAAAGACTATGCTTGGTTCACGTTAAAATCGATTGACTGAGACTGTTCTTGAGTCCTTGCTTAAAAGCACCACACGACACTATATTATGTCACTGCACTTTAACTAAATAGGTTTTGTTCGTTTAAATCTTCTCTTTGTCCGTGTGATATCCAGAAGTTTAGTAGCTTCGGGATTCGCGTGATGGAGAAGTCTTTGGTGATGAGCTTTAACAATCCTTTCGATGTGATTATTAACGTACTTTATGTTAGTGTCTTTATGAAGATCGCTATTTCTTACACACCAAAATGCGTAAATGGTTTCCTAAGTATTTTGTTTTGGAATTCTTGTTTTTATATTTGTATATCCAAACTGGTTTTATACCAGTAGCTTATTGGGCACTCACAGTGCTGAATGCATTCCAAATAGCCAATACATCTTACACTATCGTATTTCTAGGTTTCACGTTTCTTTATAAATGTCACGTCCTTCTATTATACTTGCCACAATCATTGCATATTTCCTCCTCTTCTTTCAATCTCAGGTCCAGGAACGTTGGCCTTGATCTTCCCCTTCCAACTTTTCCATTCACTATTGACTCAAAAATTATCCAGTCTCCTTTCATACATTCTCTTCACGTGCCCAAATCGTCTGAGCATACCTTTCTCAACTTTAGTCACAACGTCTGTTATACCACGTTCTTTTAGAACAGTGCCATTAAATATTTTCTTGTCATTAATTTAACTTATTATAAAAGTTAAATATACTCTTTTTACAGACGTAAACGCTGTTATTTTATAAGGTATTTACGGCGTTTTTAATTCAAGAATTGTTTGACCAATCTCTATTAATATTAGTATCTATTGAACATATTGAAGTATAATAGATACTTCGGTAATTTATTACTTTATGGTGATTATGTACGCTCAAGCTTTGATGTCAAAACAAAATGGTAATGACCGTAGGCGTTGAAATAACCAATTAATACTACATCGTGTTCGTGACATACACGTTTGGGGTTGTATCAAATCCTGTCAATGGCGGGTTTTGATGTAAAAATAACAGACAGAATTATATAAATGTTTGTGTCAATCAATGTTTTAGTGCAGAGCTTATTGTTCTTTTTCAGTCTATTTGTATGCCGAATTTCATTTAAATCGGTTTAGTATTTTTGGCCTGAGAACACGATAGACAGAGTTACTTTCTCATTTATAATATTAGTAAGGATAAGGATAGTTATGTTATACCCTTGAGAGTAAAACTTTTACAAGCTATGAATGTCTTATATATTTATATCGAATCAAGAACCTATAAGAATTACTCATCAAATGTTTACTTTACGATGATGATTAAGTAATACTTGCATTATCCGCTAATGAGCTACAGGAGTTGGTAAATATTATGAATGAAGCTTTGAAAGGGAAAGGAATGGAAGTGAATGTAAACAAAACGAAAGTTATGCTTTTTGAAAGAGATGAATCTATGACAAATGGCAATATTTTGATGGATGGGGAACAAGTGGAAGAGGTGAAAGAATTTGTGGGCTTGGGATCTAAATCTACAAAAGATGGGACATGTGAAAGTGATATTAAAAGGAGAGTGAATGCAGGGAATATAGTTAATGGTGCTCAGCACGCCTTTATGAGTAGCCAATGGTGTCTCAAAGGGCCAGACTGGCTGTGCATGCAGGAGTGTTGGTGCCAACACTTATGTATGGTAGTGAAAGTTGGGTATGGCAGAAGAATCACAAAAATAATATAAGTGCGGTAGAGATGATAGCGTTGAGAAGTATGAGTGGATTGAAACTGTGTGACAAAGTAAGAAATAGTTTGATAAGAGAACGTTGTGGTATAAAAGAAGATGTAGTGACTAAAATTGAGAAAGGTATGCTTAGATGGTTTGGGCATGTGGAAAGAATGAATAAAAGGAGACTGGCAAAAGTGATTTATGAGAGAATGAATGCGAAAATTGAAAGGGGAAGACCAAGGCGAACGTTCCAGGACCAAATCCAGGACATTTTAAATAAGGGCCAGGTCAAGAGGACTAAACCGATGAACTTGTATGAAAGGTTTAATGAGAATGAAAGAAGCGAAGAAGATATGCAAGGATCGTGGCAAGTGGAAAGACGTTGTCTCTGCCCACCCTTATGGGAATTAGGCGTGATGCTATGTATGTATGTATGTAACAGCCTATAAAATAAGTTTCAAGCTTCTAGCTATAAAAATGACGATACTCTAGACTTTTTGTGTACCAAATTTCATTTAAATCTGTTCAGTAGATTTATGAAAAACAGACAAAGTTACTTTCGCATTTATAACATTAATAAAGATTCCTCTGTATATGTGTATGTATGTGACTGAGCTCCCCATAAATTTTTGGACTAATTTTGAGAATTTCTTTGTGTTTAGGTAGATTGAAGAAAGGTTTAGATTGTCAATGTTATCTACTAGTATACTAACTTAGTCTAACGGGTATGACTTTTATTTGGATATGTATAAAATACACAAATGATTTCTATTTATGTTCCTTACAGACCTTGAAACCAATCAAACGAAAACATTTTTTAAACCAATTTACTCATTCATTTAGTTACCCATTTGAAAATTTTCAATACTGCCTCATTGGTCTAGAGGTTAGCTTCCTTGACTACAGACATGAGGTCCTGGGTTCGGGTCCCGGGTCGGGCCAATTCGAAATCGATATTGAGTCTTCTATTAAGATTTCCTAAATATTTGCCCGAAATTGGGAAAAATTTGGAGGTGTGATCCACCCCCGTGCCTCGGAAACCACGTTAAATCGTCAGTCCGGCTCTTGATCTCTCTCCGGTCGTGTGGGATTGCCGTCATGTCGAACTATGATAGTGAAGGAATGCCTGCCAATCAACAGTGCAGCAGCAATCTACTTACCAGGAAATCTTCGAAACTATTTGCTATTGACTTAAAATGTAGTATAATATGCGCATGATACCACGGGATCGTGAAGTGAGCCTGTAATATTGCGGAGGAAATCTTGTGCATATATAAACTGTTTTATTGATCTAGTGGTTAGCATGTTTGGCTACAAACATAAGGTCCTGTGTTCGAGGCGTTGCTCGGGCGATTAAAAAATCGATATTGAGTTTTCCATTAAGGCTTTCTCCATATTAAGCCATCGGTCCTTCGTCTGATGTCTCTCCGGTCGTGTTAGATGGGATAAGAGAGTTCACTTGTGTAATCGTAAGTGTAGCAGCCGTCGTCGTCGTCGTCTCAACTAATGGACGCCCACTGCTGGATACAGGTCTCTCTTAATGAATGCCAATGGGTCCGATCTTGCGCCGCTTGTATCCAGCGGCTGCCAGCGACCCGCCTGATATCATCGGTCCACCTGGTGGGGGGTCTGCCGACACTGTGTTTTCCGGTGCGAGGCCGTCACTCTAGCACCTTCGGGCCCCAACGTCCATCGGTTCTGCGAACTACGTGCCCTGCCCACTGCAACTTTTGCAGGCTACGTCGGTAACTTTAGTTATCCTACGGATCTCCTCATTTCTGATTTGATCGCGTAGGGAAACCCCGAAAATAGCCCTCTCCATTGCCCGCTGAGTGACTCTGAGTCTTCTTACGAGCCCCATAGTCAGCGGCCATGTCTCGGAACCATATGTAATCGCTGTAGTGTAGCAGTGGGATGGGTATAGTGTAGAGAATAGATTCTCTAAAAATCCTCTCTCCCATGAGTCGCAGCCTGAGCCCAGCAGTGGGACGTTAATGCTACTTACCTATTTACCGTATATCTCTCATCAGATTAGAAAGATTCAAAAGCCCGCTGCATCCGCCATTTATGATATGTATTTCGTATTAAAACGTCGACCCTTAACCGGAAAATTGTCAAGCGAATGTTTCATTCAGGTCGAACGAACCATCTTTTTAGGCCGACAGTTTTGGCTCTGTCCATGAAGCGAGATTGCTGAAATATTTTTAATGTTCGTGCCTCTGTTGCAAAATGTGCCTCGTAACATTTTATCTTACGTTAAACACGCGTATAACCGTGTATATTGCATTCCATATACTTATTGAAATTTTATTTCGAGTGGCTTTTGATGTAAATTAGCTTTTTTTAAACAATATATTTAAATGTACGTTTATAATCCATACATGTTTGGAACAGTCTTCTTGCGCGACTCTGTGTTTGTCTCTTGACGATAAACACAAAACTACTCAACGGATTTTCATGTGGTTATTACCAATAGATAAAGTGGCTTTTGAGGAAGGATTTAGTGTATAACTAATTAAGGCTTTCTGTAATATGTTTGGAATATAACGACAATTGAAGGGTCGAAGCTTGTTCGGCTACAGATATGAGGCCCTAGGTTCGAGTCCTGGGTCGTTCGAATACGAATATCGATATGGACTTTTCTGTTCAGAAATAATCAGTATTAGCACGTTAAGCTGTCGGTCCTGGGTCTGATCTCTCTCCCGTGGTGTCGGATTATTGACACATCGGACTATGAGACTGAATGAAAAGAGAGCGCAGTTACGTATACAAGTGTTTGCGTTACTGCATACACTTGTGTACTAAATCTGCCGCCCTGCAATTAAGCAGCGTGGTGGGTGGGACTATGCTCTAAAGATACAAGGTAGGAATGCGCAAGCTGCTGTCCTATGATCCTTTGATCTCTCACTCACGGATGAAGAGGGTTCCACATGGTTTTAGTGGGTATGGCGAGCTTTACCTTATAAACCTAAACTTATGTAAGGTAGAAGTATGTAAGTCAATTAGGATCTCGTGTTTCTCTAAGATATAAATTTAAAGAAACATCAATTCTCACAGTACCGTCGCAATATGTATTTAATAAAATCTAATACATCCGTAATAATATACATTTATTCAGTAAGAAAAGTGAAATACACAATTTTAATACAAGAAATAAAAACAAACTTCTAATTCCATATTTTAGAGTGAAGAAGGTTCAGAAATCATTTGTCGGGTTGAGTATACGCATTTTTAATAAAATACCTCAATCAGTTTTAGATTTGCCTCCACGTAATTTTAAGAAATATGTCAAAAACATTCTTTTACAAAAGGCATATTATAACGTTGAAGATTATTTAAGCGATAGAAATATTTGGACTCGATTCCAGTTGCTTACAGAAGCAATATATTACACATTGTAGCATACAAAACTATACTTGAGTTTCTTGCCGGTTTCTTCTCAGCGGATTCAACTTTCCGAACCGGTGGTAGATTTGTTACCAACGGACAGACTACTGACAATTCAAAGGTGCTTTTTGAGCCTACTTGAATAAAGAATATTTTGATTTTCATTTTAGGGCCATTCTACTTTTATAAAGATAATGCTTTTTTGTTAATGATATTCCATATTAGACGATTTGTATACATATAGATCTGCCAATTCACTTTGGAATAGCCTAGCTACTCCAAGCTCTAAAACCCTTTGAAACTCAGAAACCTGTTGCCAGCGTCGTAATTTTTTTTCTAAATAAACTGTGACTGAGTAAAGACCCAACATACACTTATAACTACTCACGCATACATTCCTCTCGTAACGAATTGTTTTGCTACCGTCCTCTAAGAAGTTCCACTTCAAAAACCTTTACCTTTATACATTCGTTGATTCGAAATTATAAATAGGGAGGATATGTTGTGGACGGCGAGCGTAATAATAAATACGTATCGACCGGGTTGCGGCATACTGCTCTCATTTTAGCGTCAGTTTATACGCGGTAGAGTGCACCGCTATTCTTGACCGAGTAAGAATATAATGCGTACGGAATGCTTTTTGAATTCATCTACACTTATGCCGTTGTAATAGCCGGATTATATTAAGAGATACAGGGTTTTGAAACAGCATGGCACTTGTTTTGCTAACAGAGGTCCTGGGCTTGGTTTACTAATAACTAAATTGTATTTTCTAATTTGTCTAGATCTAGACTGGAGGTTTCGGTCATAGTTCGTCCTAATAACATTGTCATGCCACAAAGCAAATATCTTGTCTTCTAGTACGGCAGTGTATAGAAATCTATATACGGTAAAATAATCGCTTATCTAAATTATATTATAAAGAGGAAACACTTGTTGATATGTATGTGTTGGGGAGGGATTCAGGTACAGTCAAATCCCTCTGGGTTCAGTGGACTGTTTAAGGCTTCAATCTTTGGTTCTTCGTTGTTCGGGGTCTTCGGCTGTCGAGGTTCAGTGTTTCTGTCTTCAGTTCTTGTAAGTTTGGATGTTCAGTTGTACGGAATTTGGGTCTTCGGAATTCGCTCGTTCAGTTATCCGTGTTCGTGCTTCGGTGTGTCAGGATTATGGGATCTTATATCTTCACAAGTCGCGATTAGTAGAGGATATACTCCGATAGGGAGTCTAAGATGAAATGTAACGTACAAACTCTGGCCTTTTAACTTAACTCTCCTACTCGGCACGTACATACGGCGTAACGAGCAGGAGAAAGGGTGATCGCGGGTGCTGAGGTAGGAGAGGGATGGGGATCACAGGCGGTTGACCAATCAGAATTAGTCGCCGACGCGCTAGGCTCGGTGCTTCCGTCCGCAAAAATATGTTTGTAACATTTTCACAATTAGTGGAACGATTTCAAAAATGTTTTCTCCCTTATAAAGCTTTTCACTGAGCTACATAGGCTATGTTATTTTCTCAAAATAAAATAGGGATGCCTAATAAAAATGCATTAATGTAAACCAAGGTGTCAAACAAAAAATCTATTATCGCGTGCGATGCGGAAACTATAAAATTAACGGTAGTATAAAATTGAAAAGACACTGACCCCTAAGGTACGGGCTTACCTAGTTTAGGGGTCCAGGGTATTTTAATTATGTGTCTTCCTTTTTAATGCCCAAATAAACAAAGTTATAAGAAGAAAGAATTTAGTGAGGTGACCGCGTAAGAAGTGATATGAGAAGGAGGAAAGAAAGGAATCGCGTGCATGTAGCTGGAGTGTCAAGCTCTCCTGCTACTTCTCGAAGTAGGGTTGTGCACGGGCGTGGAAGCGGTGGCGGTTATCACTATCACTCAATTACACGGCCAGCGGCTCACTCTTTCGATTGTTCTTGCGGTTCGTAAGCACTCCCAGTCTTCCAGGCGATTAGCGAGCTCTTGAATTTCGTAAGCGAATATATGCACGCGAGGGAAAAGATGTTACGCGGCACCATAAAAATATAAAAACCAAAGTACTGCCAAAAGTGGCTTCACCAATTACAATATAAGAATCATAACATCTGGTACTTATACCAGATGTTATGATTCCTTGGAATCTGGTATGATGACATTTATTAAATAATTAAACACATTTTAAAATAAAACCCGCCGACATGTACTATCAGTAGTGGAGTAGGGTGTTGGTGATATGCTCTAAAAACCCTCTGTCATATGAGTGAGGAGGCCTGTGCCCAACAGTGGGGCGTTAATGGGCTGCTACTTATCTCGTCAAAAGATTTGCCACTGGTCCTACCCAGTTGGTATAGTTACGTCACTGTCTCTTAGAGTTTTTGAGACAAATGAGGATTTAAATGTCTTAAATTGTTAATTATGTAAGGGTATATTTGTGTCGCAGGCGCAGGTCGGTGAGTGGAGGCGCATGCGGGCGAGATGGCTGCACCGGCCAGCTGATAGCATGCGGGCGGCGGCGTGCCGGCCCGCCCCGACCTAGCCGATCGTACTACGAGCGCCACCTTCACGGGTACGTAGATAGACAGTCAGATGTTTTGATGTCATACGGTATTCTACTTTGGGGTATTGCTGCTGATATAAATGCAATATTTGTGCTGCAGAAAAGTGCCGTTCGTGCGATCGTGGGTCCAAGAGAGTCGTAAGAAACAAATTCAGGGCAGTTAACATTATGACAGCGTATACATATTAGAAAACTTGTTGTACTTACATGAGAACATTGTCTCTTTTAATATAAGTTCTAGTAGACTGCATAAAATTAACAAGTTATTTAAGGGTAACTGTATATGTTTCTATAATATACTCCCACAAAAGGTTTTAGAGATGTCAATTAATAAATTCAAAGATTTCTTAGACGATAGAAACGCGTGGGAGTCATCAAATTGCTCTAATTTGAATTGAAATATATTAAACTAATATAATATTGTAATGATACTAATATGATATTGTCAACCAGAATAAAGACTAATTCTTATTTCTTATTTGTAAATAATTAGTGATACATCGAAGAGTGTACTTTCGTTTCTTTCTTCATTGTTATTTTTAGTAAGTACATATTCTTAGTTAGTATATATCTTTTGCATGCTGTGGCAACCAGTGAATGGGTTTGCAGTAAATACCTGTTGTTATTTATTAATTCTTTATATTTTGAATATTATTACTGTAACCTGCTGGTGTCCTATTAAAGGAATAAATAAATGATGATGGTAACATAAAAAAAAACCCAAATATCCGACTGAGTTTGTTGTGAACTCTTCTCAGATCAGGGCGCGAAGGAACCCTCGTAACTTTAGATTTTAAGCCGTTCTTGATTACCATCATCAGACGTACATTAGAATTAGAGCGTGGAAAAAAAAATATTTGACGATTCAAAAGTGCTGTAATATGTAATTCACCCTACCGAGGATCGAACCCGGGACCCGGACCCGGGAGTAGGTGCGCCACTGCGTTAGCGAGGTAATAATTTTAGAGGTTTCGAGGTGAGTGTGGCGTTTTTTCGCCTTTATTAGCTGTTCCCCACATAGTTCCCGATCCCGTAGGAATATCTGAACCATTCACTGCAGTATACAATAGAAAGTATTGCACATATTATTTACTAAATATAATATATGGAATAGTAAATAGCGCGTTGGGAGAGTAAGAGACTAGATATTGATGACCATTTAATACGAAGTACACAAACAGGGAAGTTGACGGTGTGATCCACCCCCGTGCCTCGGAGAGCACGTTAAGGCGTCGGTCCTGCGCCTGATCTCTCTCCGGTCGTGTCGGATTCCCGTCACACCGGACTATGAGAGTGAAGGAATAGAGAGTGCACTTGTGTACTATGCCTGCCAATCCGCAGTGGAGCAGCGTGGTGGGTCTATGCTGTAAAAACCCTCTCTCATATGAGGGAGGAGGCCTGTGCCCAGCAGTGGGACGTTAATGGGCTGCTACTTACTTTTTTTTACACAGATATATCAAATGACAATGTATATGTGCATACAGCACAAGTTTAACATCAAGGCTAAATTTTTTTACGAAATTCCATCCGCAAGAGCGGTTGCAGGGGTTTTAACTATTGACTCATCACGATATCTCTCGAACCATAAGGTGTAGAGACTTGAAATTTGGTAAGATTATTCCTTTTGCCGAGTAGAGGTCTTCTAAGAACGGATTTTAACGAAATTCCACCCACAAGGAGGGTTACTGGGGTGTTATACGTATGTTTCTTATTCCTAAAACAATTTGCCTCAATTAACGAAAATGCTACTCAAAAAACATACCAAGCAGACGAAGTCGCGGGTTCAGCTACGTATATATGTGTTTATATGTATACATTTGTTAAGTAAGTAAGTAGCAGCCCTTTAACGTCCCACTGCTGGGCACAGGCCTCCTCACTCCGAGGAGCGAGGGTTTTTAGAGCATAGACCCACCACGCTGCTCCACTGCGGATTGGCAGGCATAGTACACAAGTGCACTCTCTATTCCTTCACTCTCATAGTCCGATGTGACGGGAATCCGACACGACCGGAGAGAGATCAGGCGCAGGACCGACGGCTTAACGTGCTCTCCGAGGCACGGGGGTGGATCACACCGCCAACTTCCCAACTTCGGGCAAATATTGAGAAAATCTTAATAGAAAACTCAATATTGATTATTGAATTGGCCCGACCCGGGACTCGAACCTAGGACCTCATGTCTGTAGTCGAACCTGCTTACCACTAGACCAATGAGGCAGTTACATACATTTGTTAGTTTGTTGTGTAATGTTTTTTGTTAGTGTGTGAATATTAATAAAAAATAAAGAATTCTAAAATCCACGCAATAAATTTCATCAAAATCGCTCCAGCCGATTAGGTTGAGTTCAATCACATACGTATACAATGCTACTGTAATGAAATTGTAAAATTTTATTTCTAACTTTGATATAATTCTAAAAATTACATACGAAACAGAATATATTCATTTTGTGATTAATACTAGAGCATTTATAGTTAAACCTGCCGTCATTCCCTATGTCTTATCATTTATATAAGCGAGTTTAACAATAAGAACGCTTTCTTGTTCTCGGTAAATCAACTCCATATCGTGTTTTACTTTCAAAGTATGAGTATAAGCCCCGTATTTATCTGGGAGTATGAAAGAGCTTTCGTGAGATAAAGAGCGGAAATTTGTATGATATTTTCAACTTTACCTCTTTGAATTAAAGGTATAGAAATACATTCGGTCTTAGGTAACTGTAATCCTACTAATAAAATGAACGCGGTTTCTATTTCTTCTTATTACTTAGCTCCGTTTCTTAGAATTCAAAATCTATATTTATATTTCAACTACCCCTACGTATAAAGAGCTAAGTGCAAAAGCTCAATTATTTATTCCTGTACTATCTTTTCTACTTATAATGTGTTTTTTAAGAATCTTGTTTTAACAGCTATGTATTAATAACAAGTTAAATTGCATGCGTATAAATTACACGTGTCAGAAGTGAAACTTCTTCGCCAAACTAATTTAGTAAGTTTTATTTATTTTTATAAAAATCTGAAACTTTAGATTTGCTTAACTTAGAGGGAGGGAAAAAGATTATATTTTATTAAAAATAGTATATCAAATTATGAAATTATTAAAATGCCACATGTTATTTGTAAATATTAAAACTACCTAACCTTCAAACGAATCAATATATAAAACGCTGCACGTCGTCGTGATGCTAAAGAAGTTTCACTTTAAGAAAAAAACGATGACTTAGTTTTGTAGATGGGGTTACATAGTCATCAAAATCACATAAAGATGTTTCTAGTGCAAAAAGAATCGTTAAGTGGTATTTGAATTAAACACGAACAAACGCGGCGGAGGGCTTTATATTATAATATGTAAAGATTGTTTATTCATAGATATCATTCCTCAGTATTTTCTCATTACATACCGCTGCTTGTTAGTGGCATAATTAAGCAGCTATATTTTAATTAGGCTGGGATCTAACAGCACAGGGAAACTACCTATGCGGAAAAGTTTCGAATGCTCCCATGTGAGTGATAGTGTAAGCAATTTAAAATAGTAATACAATATTATAATTTCAGCCACACGGGAAATGATAGACAGCTTAAAACTGATATTTTAAAAGCTTAAAACTTATATTGACCCAGGTAGACTTTGGATAAGTTAGCGCATGACTTTGATCTCTCCTCATCAGTATTGATACAGTTTAGTAAGAGGTAAGTTTCTATACAGCGTCTTATGTTGCCTTAGTTGGTGGGGGGAGGGGGTAAGTAGTAAGAAACGAAACCTACCAGTCCAGACTCAGACAATACAAACGTTTGTTTTCCAAGTACGCTATTACAGCAGTTATGAATAGTCAAATGTATAGATAGTTTTCATATTATTTTCAATGATTATAGGGTAGTGTCGTACTTGCAACTTTTTAGCAGGTATTGTTAGCGGAGGGAAGGGGTTACTAGCCACGAACGAAACCTAGCAGTCCAGACTCAGATAATACAAGTATTCGTTATCCAAGTACTCAATTACAGCAGTTTTGAATCGTCAAATATATACATAGTTTTCATATTACTTTCAATGATTACAGGTTAGTATCGTACTTGCAACTTTTTTGCTTGGCGGTACCTCTCAGCTAGTGGGAGGAGAGGGTAACTAGCAACGAGTGAAGTCTTGCAGTCCAGACTCAGACAATACAAACGTTTGTTTTCCAAGTAGACTATAACAGCACTTATGAATCGTTGAATACATAGGCAGCTTTCATATTATTTTCAATGATTATAGGGTAATGTCGTACTTGCAACTTTTTAGCAGGTATTTTTGGGGGACGGAAGGGGTTACTAGCCACGAACGAAACCTAGCAGTCCAGACTCAGACAAAACAAGTGTTCCTTATCCGAGGAGGCTATTGCAGTACTTTTGAATCGTCAATATAGTTTTCATAATATTTCCAATGATGACAGGAAAAAAGTAAGATAGATGCTTGCGTCCTGAAAGCGTTCTTAGTTCCATTGCCATTCCATTTGCCTGAGTCTTCATTAGTAGGCTTCGGCCCTGACTGTTTACCGTCTACCAGCGAAGATATACCATTAAACAAAATCATTGAGTTTTGGTACGATGCTGTGAATAACAAATAAGAGGTAAATTACCAGTTCAGCATGTTTCCAACTTAGACTATCAACATTTCTCATCAGGTGGGATAACAGTCAAGCGTTAAATTCGTTATTAGGTCGAATTATCTGACACCCAAAAAGTTACAACAAAATCGGTCTAGTCTTTAGTAAGAATTCAGTGATATACATGCGCTCATAAGAATTATACATATGAAGACTAGCTGAATCCGCGTCTTAGTCTGCGTGGAATTTTTTTTGGGTAGCATTTTCATTAATGTAGATAAATAACTAACATACGTGTAAAACTCCCGCAACCTCCTCTGCGGGTTTCGTAAAATCTGTTCTTAGCTAACTCTCTACGCCTTATGGTTCCAGAGATATCGTGATGAGTCAATAGATTCCTGGATATCTCTTATATTTATACCAGCGACTTCGTCTGCTTTGAATATTTTTTCATAGGTTTGAATGAGTAGCATTTTCATTAATTTAGGCAAATTACTTCACAAATAAAAAAACATGCGTATAAATACTTCATTGAGTTATTTGCTGTGTATACTGCAAAGAGCTAATAGTCCTTTTTCAGGCTCCAGATTACCGCTGTACCAAATTTCAATCAATTTCGTAAAATCCGTTCTTAGCTGACCTCTACTCAACAAAAGGAATATTCCTACTACATTTTAAGTCTCTACGCCTTAAGTGATGAGGCAATAGTTGACACCCCGCAACCCCCCTTGCGGGTAGAATTTCGTTCTAACCTGACATCTACTCATCAAAAGGAATATTCCTACCAAATTTCGAGGTTCTACGCCTTATGGTGATGAGTCAATAGGTACCTGGATATATCTATATAGATGTAAAGATGAGAATACAAGTAGCCATATACAATTCAGTCTAATATATAAATAGATATATTGAGTAATTACGGAAGCTATATATATGTTTAGATTTAATTCTATTTTAAAGTATTTTTGAATGTTAAACAACGTAATTGAATATTTTTTATTTTGAACAGGATAGAGCAAAATAAGGATAAAAATGCGGCAATTACGTCAAAAGTTAGAATAATTACCATTTCTGTGTTTTATGTACTCGAAAAGAATGTTAATCCTGGAAACTGTTGAAAATTTGGCGCAGCAACAAACAATTCTCGGCCCTGCGTGCATGAATAAGTAAAGACCTCGGAAAGGGGGCAAGAAAATGAGAGATTTGTTGGCTATTTCGCTAAGAGAACCCTGTTGTGCACAGAGGGTGTTCCGTGTTTGTACACCGCTATACGTTTTAACTTTTCTTGTTATTTCATAGTTACTAAGTGTTCGTTTATGTTGTAAAGTTCACAATATGAACAACAGGTTCAGCATATATATCTCTATTTCCCAAATAACTTCACATATAGAACAGAAAACCATGACGGCCTAGTGATGAGAAGCATGGTTTCTCGCTTAGCGAAATCATGGGTTCCAATCCTGGGCAGGCACTTTTAAGAGTCTCTATATAAAAAGGACACGATGAGAGGAAACCTGCATATCTCGGGTTATTTATTAGTTATTTTGGGTAATGATAAATGAGAGAACTCGTCGCTCGTAATTGTTGACGAGTACACATACCTGGGATTCATAGTCCAGCTAGGTAGGTCCAATTTCGAGAAAGAGGTCAACCGCCGCATCCAACTCGGTTGGGTAGCATTCGGGAAATTCCGGAAGATGTTTCCGTCCAATATCCCTCAGTGCCTGAAGACCAAGGTCACCGAACAGCGCATGTTGCCAGTGCTTACCTACGGATCCGAAACGTGGTCGCTAATTACGGGCCTCATTCGAAAGCTTAGAGAATCTCGGTGTGGGATGGAGAGGGCTATGCTCGGAGTTTCTCCAGTCGATTAAATCGGAAATGAGGAGATCCGTAGCAAAACCAAAGTGACATAGCCCTACGAATCGCTAACCTGAAGTGGCAGTAGGTGGGCCCATAGTCCGAAGGACCGATGGACTTTGGGGCCTGAAGGTGCTGGAATGGCGACCCCCACCGGGCGGCGTAGGGAGGCCCCCCACAAAGTGGACCGACAATATAAAGAGGGTCGCCAGTAGCCGCTGGAGCCAGGCGGCGCAAGATCAGCCTTGTGGGCATCATAACGTGAGACCTATATTCAGCAGTGGACGTCCATCGGTTGAAGTGACGATGACAAATTCATGAGAGGTTATAAGTTTTTAAACATATAATCTCCCTTACGAAAAATTCATCTAAAATTTCAATCTCTTCAAGTTTTATTTGAAACCAAAGCGAAAATAATCCATATTTTCTTTTATGCTTAAATAAATACCATCCCCAATATTGTCTTTTGACTCATTCAATACTCAAAGCAAGTAATTGGCAATTTACTATGAAGGATGTCGGTCCTGTACAAACATACGGTCAATTGCCGCATACAACGGGCCCTTTTAACGAAATAGCCTGCAAATCTTCCATTTTCTCGAGCCCTGCTCAAGGCGTTATTGGCAGTCGTCCATAAGAATATTACAGTTGGAAGCTGCTAAAGGAACCTTATACGAGTCGATGAATTGATTGATCAATCCACATACCAACACAATTTTGATTACTCTTCTGTCTTGTAAGGTAAAGTAACTAGCATAGTGTATTGGTAGAAGAGTCGTGATGGCCTATTGGTGAATATGGTTTCTCGTTTAGCAAAATCGTGGGTTTAATCCTGGGCAGGCACTGTTAAGTTGCCTCTACATAAAAAAGAAACATATGTGCTTGATTATTTGCTTTTTTCGGTGAAAGAAAACATCGTGAGGAAATTGTATATTCTGTATATTCCGGAAGTAATTTTGGGTAATATAGATATGTAATGCCAATCCGCAGTTGATCAGCCTGGTGTGTGACAGGCCTCCTTATTCATAGGAGAGAGAGTTTTACAGTAAAGTATATATCCACCAGGCTTCGTGAGAATATACTCTAAAATGGTTTGACTGCCTCATTGGCCTAGTGGATATCTCGCAGTATTTGATAGTAGTTGGGAAGTTGGCGGTGTGTTTCGACCCCGTACCTCAAAGAGCACCTTAAGCTGTCAATCAAATCAAATCAATTCAAATCAAAAATATCTTTATTCAAGTAGGCATATTACAGCACTTTTGAATCGGCAAATTATATTTTTTTCCACACTCTGATTCTAATATACGTCTGATGATGGTACTCAAGAACAGCTTAAAATCTAAAGTTACGAGGGTACCTTCACGCCCTGATCCAAGAAGAACCCACAATAAACTCAGTAGGGTATTTTTTTTGTGACCATTATCATCATTACAATATCATATTAGTTTACTATATTTTAATTAAAATTAGAGCACTTCGTTCACTCCCAGGCGTTTCTATCGTTTAGGTAATCTTGCTACTTATAATACGATTTTTCTATCAACTTTCTTTTAACTTTGAATTTATTAATTGACATCTTTAGAACCTCTTGTGGGAGTTTATTATAGAAACGTATACAGTTACCCTTAAATGAGTTGTTAATATTATACTACTAGAACTTATAAAAAGTTTGGTTTCGAAAGTTATATGATGTACATTCACTCTTTTTATTAAAAGAGTCAATGTACATACAACAAATTTTCTAATATACATATATACGCAGTGAACTTTCATTATGTTAACTACCTTGAATTTGTTTCTTAGCGACTCTTTTGGACCCATATTGTAAATCGCACGAACGGCCCTTTTCTGCAGCACAAATATTGCATCTATATCAGCAGGATTACCCCAAAGTAGAATACCATATGACATAATGCTGTGAAAATAGCTAAAATATACCAGTCTGGTAGTATCAACATCTGTCAGTCGACGAATTCTTTTAACCGCGTAAGCCGTTGAAATATTAATGGACTTCTATTTACCTTTTTTACTCTTAATAGCAAAAGATATCTTTTTGATAAGTTATAACCACGGCCGAAACCACCCGGTACTCGAACACAAAACCTCAGAAAAGCTTGTACTCGTGCCATTGCGCCAAGGCGTCAAATACTAAAAAAGTATAGGCTTGAAGATTTTCTTATATTCACGCCTTCATTATAATTTCGCTCAGTATCAAATTTTTATAGCCGACCTTTTTTTTTCAAAGAGAACAATATAAAAAGATAAAACGGGAGAGTCTTTTGTTTCGTCGCTGTCGTGTAACAAAAAATTCACATTAACTGCAGTAATTTTACAAAAGGAGCGCCTCCTTCAGATTCTTGGTCAACCACGTTGTAATTAATTCCGCGTTTCACCTTGTTTGTAAAGGATTTCAGGTGCTAATGTATGAACAAATATTTCAGCTTTTTTTCGTTTAATTTAAGCAGTTTCAAAGTTGTTAAACCCATCCTTAACTAATATATTTTTATAATCACTACGACTGTGGCAATGGTGTGGCTACTTTCTAGTAGCTGTCCTGGGTTAGATTTTCAATAGAGCAATTTAAAAAATTTTATTCGTATAGTTTTCGAAAGTTGTCTGCAGAACTGTCTTTTACTGGATCATCATAAACCACCACGTAAAAGGGTAGTGTTAGTCCTTTTCCTATATAACTTTCTATATAATAATACTAAAATCCAGTGTAATGTAGTAAAAAGTAAGTAAATAACAGCCTATTAACTGGCTGGCTCACTCAATTGCTCAATAAGAGATGCTACCACTAAAACCCAGCGGAACTCTCTTCATCCATAAGTGAGGCACCAGGTGTTCAACTTTCGCATTCGTCCCTGGTACCACAGCTGAGTCCAACTGAGGATTCAAGCTGGCGGCAGGAGGCAGACAAACACGCGCTGCCTAGTACCCTGTCTCCTACGGCGGTGAGCGACTAGCATCCGCTGCATTCTCCCTCTCTCACTCATGGGCTTCCTTAATTCATCATTCCTTAATTCATCAATCATTAGAGATCATCGCACCTATAATGGTCCCCAGCGAGAGATCACCGCCGATCAGCGCCACCAGGACGTGACGCTATGGTCCCCAGGTTGCACAATCTGCTACAGTGTGATGCCTTGAGTTATTGGCAAGCGGGTGATTCGCTGCAGGAACTTCTTGTATCAACCATGTCCGGCCAGAACCTGCACTAATCTGTAGGAGAGCGACCCTTGCTCTCTGGCAAGTAAATGTTCCAGATGAGGTCGGATCGCAGCCACAATGGCCACGCCCGCTACTGGGGACCCAAGGTTCTCCTTCCGTTTTTGGGCCAGACCCCCGATCCTCCGGACATCATCGGCATCAGCCCACAGGCTGTGCGCCCTTGCCGTCACCCTGTCTCAGTAAACGGCTGCAAGAATCTCCGCCCGCAGCTCCCACGGAGGATTGCCCGCCGGAAGAGTCGCCGTTCTCCAGGATACTGTACTCGTACCCTCTGATCGCTATTACCCTCTATTCCTTATGCCAGCAGAGAATATTTGGTGTGGTCAGGGCATCGACCCATACGGGTGCACCGTACAAAGCCATACTCGCGACGATCCCAGCGTACAGTCTCTGGCCGGGCGATCCAGGTCCTCCCACATTAGGCAGCAATCTGTCGAGCGGAGCTGCGGCGTTAATGTCGTCTAAATAAATTCAAAATTTAACTAAAGTATTGTCAAGAAACATAACGTTTTTAAAGGTAAAGTATACACGTTAAAGTTTTGCAAATTGCGCAAAGTCAAGAGTATTTACATCCTTCGCTTTGCCGTGGTCGTTTCAAACTGAATTTATTATGAGTAGGCTTTGATAATGTCCAAAATGCATCACTTGGAGTGAAGAGGGTGCGTAAGGCACACACCGGCCCTCGTAAAATACATATGTTTACGACCGACACCTACCTACACGTGACGCTTCTACTCGTAAAATGGAAATAGACGCAGCGAGTTCCAACGCCTTGGAATTTAGCATATTAAGGGATTTTACATTGATTAAAGTGACTTCGTTGTCTTAGAATTTCATTTTTAACTTCATAATGACACGATCTAAAAAGTACACATGTGAGAAGTGAAACTTTTTTGGCAAACTAATTTTGAAGTGTTGTTTATATTGACTGCCTCATTGGTCTAGTGGTTAGCATCTTCGACTACAGACATGAGGTCCTGGGTTCGAGTCCCGGGTCGGGCCAGTTCGAAATCGATATTGAGTTTTCTATTAAGATTTTTTCAATATTTTGCCCGAAGTTGGGAAGTTGGCGGTGTGATTCCCCGTGCCTCGGAGAGCACGTTAAGCCCGCGGTCCTGCGCTCGATCTCTCTCTCCGGTTGTGTCGGATTACCGTCACATCGGACTATGAGAGTGAAGGAATAGAGAGTGCACTTGTGTACTATGCCTGCCAATCCGCAGTGGAGCAGCGTGGTGGGTCTATGCTCTAAAAACCCTCTCTCATATGAGTGAGGAGGCCTGTGCCCAGCAGTGGGACGTTAATGGGCTGCTACTTACCTTACCTTTATATTTATACAAATCTAAAATTTTACACTTCCTTATAGATTCTTTAATTTTGAATTTATATACAATACACTAAATTATTAAATGAGGAGTGGCAAATTAAAATGCCACATGTTACTTGTAAATCTTAAAACTACCTGACCTTCAAACGAATTAACCATCCATCCATAATCATTATCCAGTTCTAATGAGATGACGTTTATAATAGCCCCACATTTTTATTTTCTAATATTACATTTTTCTGCACATTTAACCTACATAGCCTACATTACCTACATAACCTACATTTATATACATATAATGTATAATAATAGTATAATTTTATTAAATTATTTATAAATATATATCTATATAAAAGAGATATCCAGGTATCTATTGACTCATCACGATATCTCCCGAACCATAAGGCGTAGAGACTTGAAATTTAGTAGGATTATTCCTTTGACGAGTAGAACGGAAATTCCTCCCGCAAGGTGGGTTGCGGCGGTGTTGATTAAAAAAATTCAAATTATCACATTTATACAAAATAATGGAATCTGTCATGTTTCTTATTTGTAAAACAATTTGCCTAAATTAATGAAAATGCTACAAAAAAACACTCCACGCAGACGAAGTCGCAGATTCAGCTAGTGAAATATAGTTAAATAGTGTAGGAATTATGTTGGTTACCAATTTATTACAAAATATTTCAGTTTTCGATTAATCTTCCACACTTTAAACTTAATATATTCATAGTAAAAAGTGGGTCAGATTCTTAAAATCAAAAACTTAAACCGTATAGTGAGATGAGAAAGTTTTTTTTAACATAACTCATCGAGGGAGGGCATATGAATTGGGAACAGAAGAAAACTTTTGGGGAAATAAAACTTTTCGTGTTTCACCAACTCCACTTATCGGTTCCGCGGGTACGAAGTACTTTAACCATTAATGTGGGTCTAATCTCTTGGCGAGAATTAACTTCGATTTGCTCAATTCAAGTTTGAATAGGACATAAAAATATTGGTGTGTGTAAACTAACAGCAAAAGTGAAAAATTCTTAAGGTTAAAAGTTAATAACATCAAAATACACGTTCTTTCTTTGTATTGTATTAACTAAGTAAGTTAGTTTACAGCATCTATCCAAATATCTGTATATAGCATATAGATAACTTTGTATCTCATTTTTTTTATGAAAATTGCATGGATAGAGGAGTATGATATTTCCTACATTTATCAAAACTAATGTTATAAATTTTTGAGTGCATTTTTGTTTTTATATGTATGTATATACAAAAACTGGGCTGATTTTTAAATTTGTATATAATAAACTGATCAAACCTATGCTTATAGCACATAACCACCAATGCCTATATTTAAATAACAACAATATTAATTGTTTTCCATTATGTAACTGTGATATCATAGACCTAGTTGAAATATATACTTACCTTGTCGAAGTCGATTTTCTTGTAATAGACAATCGACGTACCTGGAAAGAACACATAAATTACGTATGTGATAAATTAAAAGCTATATTAGCCAAATTTTTCATAATAAAACATAAATTGCCCTACGTAACGCGCCTATTGCTGTATAAACCACTGGCTGAATCTATAATATCATATGGGTTATCAAGTTACGGAAGAACATTTAAAACCATCCTTGATAACATATTTTCACTTCAGTTGCGAATTCTAAAAGAAATAGTCCCTAAAAAAATTAAATCATGTGGTGATGACTACCGTATACTATTAATATTTTGTAAAATCATACCTATTACCGAAAAAATTTAATTAACCCTGTTTAACGTTATTTTAATGAAAACTATCAAAAAATACAGAAGACTTATTCTGTCCGAAGACATGATGACCAAAAACTCCCACTACCGAGATATAATAACTTATATGGTAAAAGACGGCGGCTATACATAATATCATACTTAATAAATCAATAGAAGAAGAATATTAAATATAAATTAAACCAATATTACATACAAATAACATCTAACAAATACAAAGCATAAATGACCACTTCTTGTATAGGAAAAATCACCTATATGTGAATTATATTATTTATTGTAATTAAATTTAAAAACAAAAAAAATAATTGTCGACGACAGGGTGCACGGAAAAACTCTTAAGAGTTTGTGTTTGCACCCTGTAAAATGAATATTTATTATATTTTTTATGATGTGATAATAAAATAATACTTATGTTCGTTACTCTCGCTAAAACTCGAGAACGGTTGGACTGATTTGGCTCATCTTTCATTTTGTAGCATGTACATACATACATACATAGCATCACGCCTCAATCCCATAGGGGTAGGGAGAGACCACGTCCTTCCACTTGCCACGATCTTTGTATATGTCTTCTCATTAAACCTTTCGTACAAGTTCGTCGATTTAGAGTACTCTTGACGTAGCCCTTGATTAAAATATCCTGAATATGGTCCAGGAACGTTTGCCTTGGTCTTCCCCTTCCAACTTTCCCATTCACTCTTGATTCATAAATCATTCTCTCTACGTGCCCAAACCATCTAAGCATACCTTTCTCTGTTTTAGTCACTAAATCTTCTTTCATACCACAACGTTCTCTTGTCACACTATTTCTTACTTTGTCACTCAATTTCAACCCACTCATACTTCTCAACGCTCTCATCTCTACCGCATTTATTTTACTTTTGTGCTTCTTCTGCTATACCCAACTTTCACTACCATACATAAGTGTCCATGCACTATCACTTTCACATGTTCCATCTTTTGTAAATTTAGATCCCAAGTATACAATTTCTTTCACCTCTTCCATTTGTTCCCCATCTATCTAAATATAGTAAAAACAACCATTTCGCTTTCCCTTAGAAACCATTCCCACCTGTCCAACATTTGATGTTCGTCCCGTCTTTTAGAAACTAATTACATTTAAGTCATTCAGAAGTCAAATTAATTTAAAAGTGTTTTTTTTTTGTGTCCAGTTGATCAGAAATCAAATTAAATTTAAAAGAATACTTTTGTTTCTTTTATTTTTGACATATGACATTGACAACCAACAATTTCTGATCGTAGCTATAAAAGTTGAAAGTTTTTTATTTATTGATTCTGAGGCAGTACAAACTATGCCGGATCAGCTAAAAAACATAAAATTAACAATTAATTTAAAGGTAACTTCCCGATATAGAAAATTCCAGAGATGTCTCGTAATAAATTCATATCCTTTATTAAAAGAAAGTTAATTGAAAAGTCGTACTACAATTTGAAGGATTACTTGAACCATAAAAAAGCGTGGCAGTGAATGGATTGCTCTAAACAGAATCAATTTAAATCACATTGAAATCGTGATGACAAAAAAGTGACACCCGACTGTGTTTGTTCTTCGTTTGCTTAAATTCTAAGTACCCTCGTAACCTTAGATTCTAAGTCGTACATACGTAATAATATAAAACAACATTTTATTATTTAAAGGTGCTGTGAAAGGGTACTTGAATATAGTATTTTTGAATTTGAAATAGTAATAAGGGTGCAGAATGCAACTAAAATTTGCATAAATTTTACCCCTTTACCACGTGAATCGTGTTTTGGAGCGCTTGCTCTGTTATTACTGCAAATATCTCGAAATAATTGCTGAAGCTAAGGCGTACGGTTAGCCGTTGGTAATATGTTAGTAATTTATTCGTAGTAAGTTGCGGTTATATTATACTAGACCCCAATGAGAATTAGAAATGGAAGAAAGCTCAGCTTTTTCCTTCTCTCGGGTTCATCTCAACTCTGGTTGAGGATTACGGGCTTCGGGGTAATTGCATCACGCGGATGCTCGGTAATTTATGTTTGCCCGTGGTGTTAAACGGGCTGGTTCCCACCGGGGTCGCCAGCGGACATATCTAGATCCAATCCAGTAAATATCTCTCAGAGTTAAGCCACAGCCGTTGCGTCGTCTAAGCCGTCATCGCCCACGTCGGAAGGTGGTGACATCAGGAGCTCACGAGGCAGGGGACACCCAGTGTTTGCCACTCTAGGGCGGTGGCTGGGAATCTCGTGCAGGTGTGTATGCGGAGAGTTGTCTGCTTGGCAAAACATCCTCCTCGCCAGCTGGCGGACGAACACCTCCACGATTACGTCTCTTAATATCATGCGTAGGCTCTTGTGTTGCTGGATCTCTTCTGGTGCTGAGCAGAAGGAGTACTAGGCAGGCGCCGCAAATGTCAGTCTGGAGCGGACTTCGGTTCCGTAAATCTTCAGTTTCGCTTTTGTTGGGAGACTTGAGGTGAAGAGAGGCCGCAGTATCGCCCGGGCGGCCGCAGCCTGGCCCACTGCGTGAGTCACCGTGTCTGCCAGGCCAATTCTGCCACTATACGTCCGGCCCCTTGATGTTTACCTCACTCTACGGCGTATGGCGGCCGAACATCATGAGCGTTTTCCTTGAAATGCTATATCTATAATCTATTAAAGCTGTTTTCGACTGGTAGGTAGCTCCCTTGGGGATATAATTAGCTTCTATATTGCAAAAAAGGATTTGTGAAATGAATTCCAAGCCAATCGTGCGAATAATTTTGGAGATCTCATGATGGATCAACAAGGAATCGTATGTCTTTTACATATCCTTCTGCGGGAGTGTATGGAAACCATTTTTTAGTGAGGGCTTACATTGTAAAAGGAATATGTGTCAAATTTCAAGCCAATCGCGTGAACAGTTTTGGAGGTATCGTCATGAGTGATCGTTTCTCTGTTATGTTAAGGTTATATTATTATTTGGGGCTTGAATTATTTGAGACAATCAACTATTGTTGAAATATTAGATTGTATATTGAAAATCGTGGAAGTATCAGTGTTGTCGCAATTATATATTAAAAGATGATTGTCAATTGAGTATTATGGATGTATCTGTGTAATGTTTAATAAGATTGTGCATTGGCTTTTTTTAAATGATGGCACCAATTATCACGATCACTAGTTTTCTTGTTGAGTATGGGTAATTAGACAGTGAGTTATTGACGAATATTGTAAGATAATACAGCTTTTGGTAATTGTTCATTATAATAATCGGCCCTTCCGTCATCTTAGAATTGATTTTTGCAGTCAAAATAGTTAAGTGTATTGGAAGACAACGATAGACCAGTTATATATCCTATTCGATGAGTTAACAGAATACGTACTAAATCCCAGCAGCCCCCTCCTCATTTTTAGATGAGATCACTCGTTTATCTTTTAAATATCCTTAAGCCAGTAGGATATTAGGAAAACTCAATTTGGAATTGCAAAAGGAATACGTATTCTTAATTGCATGTCTATAAGCTGAATATTTTTGGAGATCTCATGTTGAAGTAGTGACCGTTTTTTGTATATAGACAAGTTGGATAACTGACTATTATTAAAAGAAGTTATTGAAGTCAGAAACATGAATATTGTTAAAAAATAACATGGAATTTGGTTCGTCTAACTTACTTGTTACCATTTAGATGTAAAACTTCAAACAAAAATTACCATACGAATATGTGAAACCTTTAAAATCACGTTGAGGATGCTTTTTTTGATATACAAATGTCTACCTAAGTGCTATCGATCCCTGTTCTCTCTTAAAATATGCAAAATCCCTTTCAAACTCACGTTAACGTAAATTTCCATAAAGAAAAGCACACAAAAGGGGAAATAAAAACATTTTGAAATTAAATTAAAGGAAGAAGTATAATTAAATGCCGTAGGTGCTTATACGTAAGCGATTCATTAACCCTATTCCCAAGTAAGGTTACTGGCTAATAAGTCGGCTTAATTGGCTTAAATTTAATATGCATGAGTTTATAAAATAATCCCGGCGAAGTTAATAGTAGGTACTCGAGTGGTTATATTCATTTAATTCAGCCAGTTTATATTGTGATCTTATTACAATTGGTGTACAGGGTGTATCTTAAATAGTGAATGAATTAAATAACAATTGTGCATGTTTAAACTAATATTATAAAGATGAAACATTTGTGTTTTTGTATGTTTGTAAAGTTTTCATACAAAAACTACTGGATAACTAAAGTTTTATATGTACGATCTTGCTTTTTTATAATCTAATCACGTTTACAGTCGGTCTTTACCTTTAAACCCTTTCTGTATAGTCGTTTGATTATGTTTCTTCTATGCCTGTTGTATTTAAGTGAACACTAATTAGTTTTGGTGTTGTTTTTTGTGTGTTTAGGTGTATTCGAAATTTTTGTACAAAAACAATTCGATCCTTATTTATCTATCAGTAATCCATTAGCTTACATTACGTAGGTTACATTTTGTGTTAAAATATATGTCGGAGAATAAGAGAGAAGGAAGCGTAAAGCATAGGGGCGTAGGGTTCTCTGCCGACATCGTCATTAATGGGATCCATAATTTAATTTCTTATACTGTAGGCGTACGTGGGTAATGTTGGTGCAATCAAACACTTTATTAATTAACTCGGATCATATTGTTCAATCATTTAATGTTTCCGATATCAATTTACACAAAATCATTAATAATAGCTAGGAACGCGACAGTTCCAACAGTAGACCGCTCCGGTCGAGTGCCACTCGACAACTGCCGAGAGACTCCCGCCGGACTGCCACCATTGACTCTGTCCCACGCCGATAGATGGCGCCAGCGTTCCACAGACACCTGTCCTCCGACATATATATAACTTGGAAACAGGCATAGAGGAGGAGATCCTGATAAAACGTCGTTTACATTACGATTACATGGGAATGTTTAGATGTTTTATGTAATTTTAATTATACAAAATCCAGGTACGAAATATGATATACAAAATGTCACGAGACCGCTTCCGTAAACACGTTTCGGAGGGAAAAGTAATCGATCGTGAAAAAAAAATTTTTTTAAACGTTTTGTTTGTATTATTTACGCTCCATAATGTTAGTACAACTAAACGAAACGATAGTTACATAAAAATACATAACTTTACCATAAAAAACTGCTGCTACTACTAATAACTTTACTAAAAAGACTGACTGCCTCATTAATCTTAACTGCCTTATCGGTTTGCTAGTTCGACTATAGATATCAGATCCTGGGTTCGAGTCCCGGGTCGGGACAATTCGAAATCGATATTGAGTTTTCTATTAATATTTTCTCAATATTGGCCGAAGTTGGGAGTTGGTGGTGTGATCCATCCCCGTGCCTCGGAGAGTACGTTAAGCCTTCGGTCCAGCGCCTAATCCCTCTCCGGTCGTTTCGGATTCCCGCCACGCCATGAGAGTGAAGGAATTGAGAGTGTTCATTTGTGTACTATGCCTGCCAATCCGCAGTTGAGCATCGTGGTGGGTCTATACTCTAAACATCCTCTCTCATCTGAATGAGGAGGCCTGTGCCCAGCAGTGGAACTTTAATGGGTTACTACTTACTGCAAAAAAAAGACACAAAATTAAAATCAGCTGTGTATCGTTACTACTCTCGTCTGTCTTTGTTATAACATCTTTATATATGTATCACAAATGATTTGTTTTTAGAGATATTTTTCAAAATACTACAGAACCACGAAAACGAAGCCGCAGACGATCCCTAGTCATAAAATTAAAATTTTAGCGTGAATTAAACTCACAGTAACTTACATTTAGAAGAGGTTATTTTAAAAGCAAAATGCAGTTGGAAATCATATGTCTAGTTTCCAGAAATAACTATTTCCAATGTCTATTTTAACAAAGACTTGATATATACCTTATTAATAAAGCCCGTTGAACTTTTCATACCCCACATTGAAATTTATATACAGTTCGAGTGGAATTGTCAGTGCCTTTTTCGACGGAACTGACTCTGATTTATATTGGATCCCATTATTGGCATTTCCCTTTTCTCAATTCAAATTTACTTTTCTTTCGGCGGCAAATTTAGCATAAGATTAATGTAATTTCTGCGTTTGTTCAGAGGTTCACACTCCAAAGTTTTTTATACTTTTGTAACTCATTGGTGCCAGCAGTCTTCTTTGCTTATAAATCTACATATATATAAAAGGTGTAGGTAACTCATGGTCATCGTCGTTTCAACGGATGGTCGTTCCATACTGGTCATTGTCCACTGCTGGACATTGTCATCGTTGCTCCTAGCTTTAATCGATGGGCTTCCACTACTGGACATCGTTGTCGTCGTTCTTCGCCCCAATTGATGGACGTCCCCTATTGGACACTTTCCATTGCTCGACATTGTCATAGCCGTTCCTCGCATAAACCGATGGGCGTCTACTGCTGGATATCGTTGTCGTCACTCTTCGCTTTAATCGATGGAGGTTCACTACTGAATATTGTCTACCACTGGACATTATTATCATAGCTTCATGCTTCAATCGATGGACGTCCACTAATGGACATCGTCTCACCTAACGACACCGACCAGCGCCGGTCTTGCGCTACTTGACTCCAGCGACTACCAGCGATCTGCTTAGAGTTATCGTTCCTCCTGGCAGGAGGACTACTTACACTGCACCTTCCAGTGTGGGGATTACCATTCCTGTACTTTCGTGACCCATCGTCCTTCGGTCCTTCGGACTATACACCCATTGTCACTTCAGCTACGGGTTGGCCGGATACACACATCCTAAAATAGGTCCCGAGATATACAAGCTTCACGATTATTTCCTTGACCGAAAACCTATTCAAACAATATATGGCTCATAAGTTTTACAAAAATGACTCCCTGCGAACAATCTGATGCAGGTACGAGTACATGCCGAAATAACCATGTCTGGTCAGCACCTGCACCAGCCTGTAAGTGAGAGATCCGTGCCTCCTAGAAGCCTGTATATCCTAGGAGTATTTCTGGGATATATAATACTTACCAACCTGTTGTAGCATCCTGGGTCCATGCTCTAAAAACCCTCTTTCCTATGTTTTTTTCATTGCTAACGGTTAGCGCTTGATTATGATCACACCTGATAGTAAGTTTAAGATGGAAGCACGCTAATCGCTTAAGGGAATTTGCCTCTTTTGGTACGTCTTTGCTGATAGAGTGGTTACTAGCTACGGCCGAAGCCTCCCAACGGACGGAACGAGCGACGAAACCTGTGCCCAGCAGTGGGACTATATTATTTTGCTTATGTAGAGGATCGAGGTACTGTTAAATTCTGTGTTAAATAGTAGTGATATTGTTAGTTTTAAAGTTAGTCGTTGTAAGTTATTATCTATGCTTTATTCAACAATATGGCAGCTATGAATTAGTAGCTGGACGTCCGTTTGCAACTTAATTTAGATTTTAATCAAGACCGTCAGGTTGCCCGGACATGATGGACTTCCATTTCGAATGTATTAACGACTTAGTTATTAACTCATAAAGTATCGGCAGTTGGTCTGTTCATGCTAGCGGACATTTTTATATTATTGTACATTATGTTGTAAAAACAATGGCCACTCTTATGTTGAAAACTTCTTTTGGATATTGAATGAGACTAGGCTGTATTATAATGTTAATTTCCAGTCGAGTAAGTCCTCTAACTTTATAGTCAACGCGTCACTTCAATTTTAATATATAATTAAATATAACATTAGCGACAATAATCTATATACAAATTTGATATTGCTATATCAGCCGATATCTTTATCGTAGAGTATAAAGTAGTCGTATTTCGTGTTATTACCTTTGACCAGACTCAATTGGATTATGAGAGGGAGAGAACAGAAAATGCACTTGTAATAGCGCATTCACTTGTGTACTATACCTGCCCATAAGCAATAGAGCAGTGTGGTGGGTCTATGCTCTAAAATCCTATGAGTGACGAGGATGTACCTAGCAGTGCGGCATTAATGGGCTGCTACTCTCCTTACCTTACCTTCGACTTGATAAAGTCTTGTGATCTTAAGCGCAAACCATTTTTTTACTACTATAAAGTTACAATTTATTCAGGAAACAATTCAAGATAGATACACAATTTAAGATAGATATGTATGTCCCAGCAATATATAGTGATATACAGTTTTTTTTAATGATGTTATTTTATTCTAAAAACTTGCTTTTGTCACGCAATTGAAAACTTTATGGGAAATGAATGAAATTAGGCCGTCACGCTTGTCTATTTAAAGCTTCGACGTCTTTAGTTATTAAAAATAACATCAATCACTTTTATTATTGTAAATACCATATACTGGGTAATTGGTAATTTAACGTATTCACTTTGGCACGGATTGCTGTCACATCGGACTATGAGAGTGAAGGAATAGAGAGTGCAGTTGTGTACTATGCCTGCCAATCCGCAGTGGAGCAGCGTGGTGGGCCTATGATTTAAAAACCCTCTCTCCTATTCTATGTATAAGGAGGCCTGTGCCCATCAGGCCTAAGTTAATGAGCTGCTACTTACTTTAGATTTTTTTACGTTGGCAGGTGATAGGGGTGACTATTTGGGTTTAAAATTTGTGAGTTATCGTGGTTTTTTTTCAAAATACATCGAATCGAAATTGCAGCTTCAAAAATTTATTACAGAACAAATATCAGTTAAAATTTCATTTTTTCTGATTTATAAAAACGATTAAACACTCGTTGTTTCTCAATATTAATCTAAGTTAATGGGTTCAAAGTTATAAATCGAAGACGAAGAACGATAGGACATCAATATTCCATTGAAATTACTTTCCACTAAAATGCCATAAACTTAAAAAATAAGTTATGAAAAAACCAATAAAACATGATAATGATTCAATTTTGCATTATGCATCTCCTAACGGGAATACATTAAATTACCACTAACCCTGAATTTATTTATAGATTCCATACACATATATGTAGATAGTTTATACATTATTCCTGTATATATTTATAAACTATAGTATTAAGTATATTATATTTAAATTTCTAGCACTGTTCTGTTCTATTATTTATTTTATTTAGCTTCTCATCATACAAAGGATGTCATGTCATGTAACAAGCCACGGCCGAAGCCTCCCACTACTCCAGACTCAGACAAATTAGAAAATACAACTTCCTAAATTCGTCCTACCGGGGATCGAACCCGGGACCTCCGTTAGTATAGCGAATAGTCGCACCACTGCGCCAGCGAGGCCGTCAAAATATTTAAATAGTTAAATTCGTATATAATAAGTTTGACGTCGGTCCACCTGGTGGGAGGTCTGCCGACACTGGGTTTTCTGGTGCGAGGCCGCCACTCTAGTACCTTCGGACCCCAACGTCCATCGGTTCTGCGAACTATGTGCCCTGCCCATTGCCACTTCAGCTTTGCAATTCGGTAGGCTACATCATCAGGCACAAGATCGCGCCCATTGGAATTCATTAAGGGAGACCTTTGTCCAGCAGTGGACGTCCATCGGTTGAGACGACGACGTAGACGAATTTGTTTGTACGTGAAAATACACTATCTTATTCTGTTTCTTTCACTAAAGGTTATTTGGAAGAGATTGCTCTTTGTGATAAGACTGCCTTTGCGCATTTGATGACTTAATTTTGTATTTGTTTTTTATATTACATTAGTAGGAGAGCCTGGAAATTGTATTAGCAAATATTACTTAACTTTATATATTACTAGCAATGCTCCGCGGTTTCATCCACGTAGATACCGATCTCGTGGCAATGGAAAGTCTGCAAATCAGACTTACTTTCTTAGATTGACATTTTTAATTTCGTGATATCTATTGAAAGGAATGTCCCATTTTAATTATTGATTATTGTCGGCGCTTTCATTAACTTTTAAAATGTAAGAAAGTAGTTATAGTGGCATAACTACCCTAGTTGACCCCAGCGACTGGCACTGGCAAGTATTATAGGAGCAATACTTACCGGTGAGCAGGCCTGGAGAGTTGTTGCCTCTTTTTGCGCGACTGTCATCTCGCTTAAGGAGGCACGGCAAAGGGAGAGGGTGAATACCGCCGAAGCACTCCAGCCCCGACGAAGGGGTGCAGGAAACAAGAGGTGCAGATTCGTACAACTCCTCCCCCTGTAGAATATCTGTGAGCTGCAAGCGCGGGGCCAGAGAGGAATGCCTCAACGAACCTCTGGCTCCCCACCCATGGTCGATGGCAGTCCCGCTGGGTTTTAGAGGGTATTGCGAGTTTGTATCCTCACGGAGTCCCACACTCCCGACTCTATTAGTTAAAAAATAACTAATTTAGTTGGACATATGGTATCGCGGAATATTTTATAGTTATTAATACGCTCTATAACATTGTACAATGTTTTTTTATTTTATCATCAACAGTTTTCCCAGCGCACGCTACGACAGATTTTTTGTGAGAAATTTTTTCACGCCTTGGATTACATTTTATTTTGAGATTATTTTATTACTTTATTTGAGAACATTATTTTATTTAAGAAAGTAATATATCTTCTATGACGAAGTGAATATGCAGCTTTGTAATAGTGAAAAAAATTTTGAAATCGGTCCAGTAGTTTTTGTGTGAAAACGTTACAAACGTACATACTTGAGTTTTCACTTTATAATATAACTTTAGATAATTCGTATTTTTTTCTTAAAGGTTTAAATAAATGACGCTATGGGATCAGGTATATATGACATAAAACTAGTTTTATGTCAGTAAAACGCTTGTGAAGCTATAATCTAAGATCTTTCAAGATAGATCGGTGAAGCGAACGTTTAAAGTCACTCTCTCGGGATGACGTCATAAAGGAAGCTTTAACACTAATAATATGAATTAGAAATAGAGTTGTTAAGTACTTTTAGGGATCTACTGTGTTGTTTTCCTTAAATAATCCTACATGGCACTTCGGAGGATACAAAGATTGTATCGTTTTATACGTCTTCTTGCTTTTATTCGCGACTTCGTTAATAGACGCAACATGGGAGTTAAATATTACATATCAATGCCGGTTTCTTCTCACAGGAATCAACTTTCCGAACCATTGATAGATTTGTTTTTAACGAATAGACTAATGACAGTTAAGTTGAGCTTTTTGAGCCTACTTGAATAAATATTTGGATTTTGATTTAACAACATTCGCATTCATATATTTTTAAAGTATTATTTACTTGTAGTATTCCAACGTGAATGTTTTAAGACTTGCGGAAATCAAATTTTATTAAAGTGTATTAAGTTCGCAAATTACAATATTGCTTAGTAATTTTACCTAATGCGAAGTCTCATTTCGAAATCAACTAAAGTCGCTAAGAGGATCAAAACGGCAGCAGGCTATTCCAACTGCCCTTAGCGTTCGCTATTAACTCATAAATTTGTTGAATCGCATTACAGTGCTCTGATTTCAACTCTGTTGGATATTTAAAGTCTACAAGATTATTATTTTATAGACATTTATTAATATATCATAAGTTGATTCATTTAATTACCAAGTAATGTAAAAGAGAAGTCCATTGCTACGCTATTTGGTACGAAACTCTTACACTCGTCTTATAGAAAGAAACTTTTATACCTTTAATGTGAGCTTTTAATCGATGGTGCTGTATAATTTTTATAACAAGCTTTATTAGCATCGCCTTTTTATATTTATGATAGATTGCTTCTTGACTGTGATCAAGATGGAAGTGCGTTAATCTATTAAGATATAATTTCTCACTTCAACCAATAGACGTCCACTGCTGGATCAAGGTCTCACCTAATGATGCCCACTGCGCCCGATCTTGAGCTGCTTGGCTCAATCGGCTGCCAGCGGCACTCCTTTCTAAATACTTATATTATAATATTATTGGTTCCACTACGGATTTCCTCATTTCTGATTTGATCACGTAGAGCAAGTTCAAGCATAGCTTCTCCATCACACGCTGTGTGACCTTGAGCTTCCGAATGAGGCTCGTTTCCGATTCGTAGGTGATCACTGGAAACACACATTGTTAGAAGTCTGTGGTCTTCTGACACTGAGGGATATTGGACGAAAAGATCTTACTTAGCTTTCTGAACGCTTAATTTTTTTCCGACAGGAAAATCCTCAGGGATACCCAGATTATTACGGGAGACATTTTCTGGGTTATGCCGGACTTTAACCGGCTAAAAACCTGTCAGTGCTCCTCTGCGTCGCCTTGTGACGGGGCCGTGGGAAGGGCACGGCAATACTCGACTTTAGCAACTCGCCAGCGAAGCCCGTTCGGATAAGGACCCTCTATATTATGTTATATCCTCATTTTAGAAGGATGCCTGAACAGACCCCGTATCTGCTGCCCAGGCAACAGACCCCGTATCTGCTGCCCAGAGGTTATTCTTAGGGGGGCATGCGGCCCAACCGAATTGGATCCGGCAGTTGACCTCTTTCTCGAAATTGGTCCTACCTAGCTGGACTATATGTCCCGGGTAATTTACCCCTAATATTTTTATACAGCATGGTACCGGAACCAAAATATCTTTGCTTTGGGGACATGTTTTTGCTGGCAAGGTTGTTGGAGCCACGCTCAAAGTCTCCCACCAGTACAGACTCAGATATATTAGATAATACAATCCTAAATTTGCCCTACCGGGAATCGAATCCTCTTCTAGCAAGGTACAATTGCACCAACAAGGCTGTCCAAGGTATGTCACCTCTATGTAACAGAATTCTTGAACGTGATTTTGCCCCATTTTAAACGACTCGATTTTATACAACTTATATATTATTTACTTACTATACTTATTATGTATAAACCATTAAATTTCTAAATGAAAGATAAATATAAAAATTGCAGTACAGAAAGGAGACCTTACTAAGTCGGTCTATTGTTATATTTTTGTTAACAAAATAATTTTATTTCACTTAGTTTTTAATTACTTACATTTATAATCTAATCAAAATAGAGATTTTACTTTACAACGAATATATATCTAGCTAATAGATTTTTAAATTAGTAACATCATTTACGTAGAATGTTCGACATTAGCAAAATTAAAAATACTCTACAGGTATTGAAAGTTTTTTTTAAATCGGTCCAGTAATTTTTAGCTTGATTATTATAAACTGTTAAATAAAACAAAATTTCAGAACTTTCCTATGCACATTTGACGTAGTTTTTTTTTCTGGAGTTTGATTCGGGATACGTTATTCTCTTTAGACTGAGATTTTTAAATTCGTTATACGTTTTGAATGTAATGTCTGATTTTAATAGGATACGGATTAATGGAGAGATATGAATGGTTTGATTATTATCGGCAGTTTCATTAATTTTTAAAATGTAAAAAATAGTTATAGTGGCATAATTACAGTAGTTGGGCATATGGTATCTCGGACTTTTTTATAGATAGGTTCTATAATATTGTAGAACAATTTTTTGTTCTTTCATCAAAAGTTTGCGCAGCGCACGCGATAACAGATTAAACGTAATAATTTTTTCACACAGGTTACATTAATGCATTTTTATTAGGGATCCCTATTTTTTTTGAGAAAGTAAATAGCTCATGTCACTCAGTTGAAATGTAGCTTTCTAATGGTGAATAAATTTTCGAAATAGGTCCAGTAATTTGTGTGTGCAACCGTAGCAAATACAAAACCACAAATCTTTCCTCTTTATAATATTAGGTTAGAGAATATGTGTGCGTTTTTTACTTCGCCGTTTGCGCAATTTTTGTAAAAATGTGTACAAAGTTTTCGCTTTACGTATTAATATATGTCGGAGAATAGGAGATAATGGAGAAGCATAAGCACAGGGGCGTAGGGTTCTCCGTCGACATAGTCATTAATTGGATCCATTATTTAATTTCTTATTCTGTGGGCGTTCGTGGGTAATGTTGGTGCAATCAAACACTTTAATTAACTCGGATTATAATGTCCAATCACTTAATGTTCCCGATATAAATTTACATAAACTCATTAACACTAATAGCTAGGAACGCGACAGTTTCAATAGTTGACCACTCCGGCCGACCGCGACTCGAGAACTGCCGAGAGACGGGCCGGACTGCTACTTATTGACTCTGCCCCCACGCCGATACACAGATGGCGCCAGCGTTCCACAGACTATTATACACGGACCAGCGATCCACAGACTCTTGCACTCCGACATATATAAGTTTCACACTCAAATAGCAAAGTAAGATATAATTATAAAAAAACTCAAACTATATTTAAACATCTCACCAAAGTTGAAAAGCGCTGACACTGACTTGATCGTGAAGATAGAACTTTATGTCGATCACATTGTTGCAAAACTGGAAATAGCTTCGAGCGAATTGTGAGCTCGAGATCACTGTGCCCTCGTATAGTCTTTTTAGAAACTAAATTCAAGAACAAAGTTTCCTTCAATCTTTTCCAATTCAAGTTTATTTTCAACCCCAACTTTACAATTATTTGTTCGGAAGTTATGTTTAATAATAGCTATTTAAAAATAGTTGTTCTAATTCGTAAAGGCATCGGTTATGAAATTTGTTGTTTTTATTAAAGGGCCTCATTCTAAAGCTCAGAGTCACTCAGCGTGTGATGGAGAGGTCTATGCTCGGAGCTTCTCTACGCGATCAAATCAGAAATGAGGAGATCCGTAGCAGAGCCAATGTCACCGGACTTAGCCCTACGAATCGCGAACTTGAAGGGCGGGGTTCATAGTCCGATGGACCGATGGACATTGGGGCCCGAAGGTGCTGGAATGGCGAACGCACCGGGCGGCGTAGTGTATGAAGACACCTTCCACATGGTGAACCGACGATATAAGGAGGGTCGCTGGAGCCAGGCGGCACAATATCTGGCCTTGTGGACATTATTACGTGAGCCCTATGTCCAGCAGTGGACGCCCATCGGTTGAAGCGACGATTCTAATTTTTGGTACATTAGTTTATTATGTCTACCAATACGATATGTAGCAGCGTAGTGGGTTGATGCTCAAGAAACCCTCTCTCCTATTCTATGAGTAAGGAGGCCTTTGTCCAGAAGTGGGACGTTAATGGGCTGCTACTTAATTTTTACTCCTATATTTTTGTTTGTATATATGTTTATAAATAACTGCTTATTTTTATTTACATACCTGTGCATCAGTTCTTTCGTGCATATTTTCTTAAAATAGTTTTCCAATTTGTCAACTATTTTTGTATAGCACTAACAATGCCCCGCGGTTTCACGTAGATACCGATCCCGTGGCAGTGGAAAGTCTACTAAGTCGAACTTATTATCCTAGATTGACAATTTTAAGTGCATTATATCTTTTAAATGGAATATACGTTTTTAATAATTTACAGGTATTGAAACGGTCTTTAATTTCATTGATTTGATTATTTAATAGGATAAGGATTATTACAGAGGTTTGATTATTGTCGGCACTTTTATTAACTTGTACAATTCAAAAAAGTAGTGATAGTGGCACAACGAAAGTAGTTACTTTTTTGTAGATACTAATTTGTTCTACAATACTGTAGATTTGTTTTGTTCTATCTTCAATAGTTTACGCAGCGCACGCGATAATAGATGTTCTTTTTCACACCGTGGATTACATAAATTTTATTAGGGATCCCTACTTTTTTTTGAGAAAGCAACAAAGCTTATATCGTTCATTGAAAATGCAGCTTTTTAATGGTGAACAAATTTTTTAAATCGGTCTAGTCGTTTTTGTTTGAAAACGTTGCAAAGATTCATACAGACATATAAAAACACAATCGTTTCCTTTTTCATATTATTAGTTTAGATTGAATTTTTGTGTTGCTTTTGTTATTTTAGTCAGGGAATTGTTCCTGGACTTAGTCCAGCATAGCAAATTGTATAATTTATAACATCCTTTGTGTTACATATGTCTTTCTTAACTCAAAACTTATTATAGGGATATGGATGTGGTTCTCACCGACTGATAACGTGATCCATGAAGATGTGTTCATATTTATAATTTGTCTGGATTTTGTATGAATTGGTTGAAATATAACGATAAGGCTCGATCCATACTATCATGTCGTTCATGATCCGGTTTCACTCCGGGTTTCGCCTGATCTCCCTGCGTCTACTACACTAATTTCACAATCAGTTTGATCAGATTTCATCTAAAAATAATAAATACAAATTTGTATTCAATTTATTCCGTTTCACTTATCGAAAGAAAGAAATTTTTTATTTGATCTCAACCGTATTCTTAAACAATTTGCTATTTTGCGTGATCAAATAAGGTCTTCCATGTCAGCATGATACTAGGCTGCATGATGGTGACACATTCACTGGGAGCCTTTAACAAGTGACATCGCGACCGTGACTTTAAGTACATCTATATATACATTATATTTATTCCTATTTTTTCTTTACTGCAATATTACAATTTATTTCTTAGTGCTACATTATATCTACAAGGTTACGAAGTTATATTACTTCCCTTAATATATAAAGATACATGTGTATCTTTATATATTAAGGGAAGTAAATAAATATTAACAAACTACAATAAAAAGATGTTACTATTAACTCCATAAAATATTTATCGAAACTTATACGTTTTTCTCGGTAAAAAGCGCTTATAGAAAAGTCGGCGAAAATAATTATAGTGTGATTATTTATTTATGACTACATGAAAACTGTAACGACTCTATGCACGACCGAAGATAGACTGAGATCTAAGAATATTTTACCGGACCGGGAACGGATCGTGATCGGAGCGTGATCGAACCGTAAACGGTATTTTAGTGTGTATCGAGCCTAATGTTAAATGTATTTGTAAATTCAAAATTCGATGACAGACGAAACATGTATATTTTTTTGTCATTTAATTTACGCACTAGCCCTGACCGATGACCAGTCAGGAGTGTGGCGATGGGAGATCTCGCAATACCCACTAAACCCAGCGGAACACTCTTCATCCAGTAGTAAGGCACCAGGTGTTCAGCTTTCAAACTCTGCCCTGGTGTCCCGGATGAGTCCGACGGAAGATTCACGGACGCGGGAGGAGGTGCGCCGCCTTGAATTCCGCCTCCTTCGGCGGTGAGGGAGAGCATCCACTGCATTCTCCCTCTCTCTCTCTCGTGAGCTTCCTTCAGAGATACTGCTGTCTCGCAAAAGAAATCCACTGCCGCCCACCATCTCTCTTTAGAGAGCATGGCGCCTACAATGCTCCCCAACGAGAGGTCGCCGCCGATCAACGCCACCAGGAGGTGACGCTTAGGTCCCAGGCCGCACAATCTGACACAGTGTGATGCGGTGAATCGATAGCTGCGCGACAATGATGATAAGTAGGTGACACCTCCCGGCCAATTTGATGCAAGGACTTTCCGAAGCACCCATGTCCGGTCAGAATCTTCACCAGGCTGTAGGATAGGGTCCCGTGCTCCCTAGATAACCATTGATCTAGGTGAGGATACGTGCAAACCCTCCTCAGTTAAATAAAAATATCATTCAAACAGACTTTTATCCTTATAATCAACGCAAACAGAATTATGACAGGTTTCAATGTTAATCAATTAGACATAATTGGATAAAATATCGTCAGAGAGAAATGTTACGGAAATAAGTGATTATGTCAGTTCTAATCAAATACAGTATTTGATATCGCTTATTAATATATAAGTCAAAGATCTATTGCATTAGTGATCCTTTGAATCAAGATTGATTTACAGATTTTCGAGCAAAAGCAAGGTTTTCGACATTAGGTGTTTGTTATTTGTTCTATTTAAATTTTTTGATGTTCAAAGCCTCGGAGAGCACTTTAAGCTGTCGATCTTGCGTTTGATCTTTCTCCGGTCTTGTCGGGTTCCCGTCAAATCGGACTATGAGAGTGAAGGAATAGGGAGTGCAGTTGTCTACTATATTATCCGCAGTGGATCAGCCTGGTGGGTCTATCCTCTAAAAACCTTCGCTCCTATCATCCCTATATCCATCAGTTTGACGTTAAGGGGCTGCTACTTACCTTTTTTATACCCTTGGCCGTTAACGGATTATGAGAGTTAATAAATAGAGAGTGCACTTGTGTTAAATACACTTATGCACCATGCAGGCATGCATGTTCGGTATATGCTTTAAACACCCACTCTCCTATGAGTCAGGAGGTCTGTGCCCAGAAGTGGGACGTGAATGCTACTTATGCCATATTTATTTTCTGTCGTAAACAAGACTTTCATGTATATCAGGTACAAAATATCTTCGATGTTTCACATTTACCAGGCATCCCTTAACGTCTGTTTCTTTTCTAAAAAGAACAGGAAAATGAACCGATATACAACACGTTCCTGTAGATGACGCTTATGTTTCGCTACACTTGTTAAATTACTCTAAACTCTTTTTAATTCTTGAGGTGAAATATTTACTGCGGCGCGTCAGATTGACACATGCCATGCCGAAGCGTCGCCACGTCATATGTCATTCCAATCGATTCGGCGATTCTCCATCTACAATGTACGAAGTATTCTCTACAACGGAATCTTAAAATGATTTGATGTTCCACATCAGCCAAGCCTCCCGTACGTTTAAAATATGGATATGAAAAACTTAGACAATATATTTAAAAAAATTCTGCGCTTATTTAATGTTAACTTTTCTCTCTTAGTTTTATATATTTAATATAAGAAGTAAAATTATTTTAAGAATATAGATATATATCTATACAATCTTGACTCTGTCTCCATCCTTATAAATTACATCATGGAAAGTATTTTTGTTATAAAAAATCATTCAACAAATATAAGTCGAGAGAACTTTTTGAAGTAGCCTGTATTGTCACAATGTCTGTATCCATTTTCAATTCACTTACAGGGAATGATATCTAGAGTTTCCGTATTTCTTTCATCTAAACAGGTTTTCAAATGCCTTTTCTAGGCGATTGAGTATCGACTTGAGAACTTTGACCTACAGTTCAGTCACCCGCTAAGCTCCACGACAATCTTCGCTTTTAATCTGGCAACAGTATAGAAATTTCATTTCACCGGCAAATCTTTGACTTCAAACACAAAACAAAATTGAATTCATCCAACGGAATTTTTTATCATTTTAAAACGTACCGTTTGATGACAAATTTCTTTATCATCTTAATCTAGGACGGAGTAACTACAAGAGGTTTATATTAGATAGTTTGATATATCTTTCTGCTATAAATTTTATTATAATTTAATAGAGATGAACTATATTTACCCTGTTACGGCGAGCACAGAGAGTAATAGCGATTACAGCTATACGGGGGTACCGTACAGTGTCTTGGACGGCAGCCACACTTCTGGCAGGTGATCCCCCATGGGAGCTCAGGGCGGAAGTTCTCACGACTGCTTACCAGTGCAGAGTAGCCCCGAGAATCAGAGGGGAATTACCAGACGCTGATGAAGTAAGAAGGGTCAGGGTTCTAGCTGACAGAGCTTTGACCCAAAGGTGGCAGGAGGATCTCGGGTCCCCAGTGGCGGGCGTGGCTATAGTAGGGGCGATCCGCCCTCATCTGGATAAGTGGCTGGGCAGAGAGCACGGATCGCTCTCCTACAGGTTGGTATAGGTGCTTACCAGTCATCGTTGCTTCGGTAAATATCTGTATCAAACGGTTGGCTATGAGCCGTCGGCCAGTTGCTACGAGTGTGGTGCCTCGTTAGATAAACCTTACCACATGGTGGCAGAATGTCCCACCTGGGGTTCTCAGCGACTCATTATGACGTCGCTGATCGGCACAGACCTCTCACTGGCTAATATTATAGATGTAATGCTCATCAGTGAGCAGGCCTGGAGAGCGGTTGCCTCCTTTTGCGAGACTGTCATTTCGCTTGAGGAGGCACGACAAAGGGAGAGGGTGAATGCCGCTGGGACACTCCGGCCCAGACGACGGAGAGTAGGAAACAGGAGGCGCAGGTTCATGAAACTCCTCCTCTTGTAGAATATCTGTGAGTCGACTACAACCGAGGGGTCAGAGAGGATTGCCTCAACGAGCCTCTGGCTCCCTACTCATGGTTGACGACGGTCCCGCTAGGTTTTAGTGGGTATTGCGAGTTCTTCCCCTCGCGGAGTCCCACACTCCCGACCCCACAGTCGGGGTGCGTAAATGCATTTCCCAGCGTCAGAAAAAAAGCCAACCAAAGCTTTGGGCGCAGTCCTATAAAAAATCAATCAATAAACAACAGTTGACTATTTGAATTTAATATATATGACAGCGGACAGATTATATTATTGTTATTTAAAATTTTGGCATATAGTCGTTAAAACAGCATGGCGGTGAAGCAGATACTTTATTATCTACAACAACATAAATAAAAATAATTATATGTACAAAATTACTATTATTACATCGGGTAAGATATTTATCTACTCGACATTCACAGATTATGTTAATTAAGTTACAATCGAATCGGACTTGACATTTTTGAGGTTGACAGCTGACATAACAGCGAGCGCTGGGGTGGCGGCCATTATTGGTTTGGATTTCATTGAGCGCGCACGCTCCGACGTGTTTTGGTGGAATGTTTCAAATTTGTTTATACTTTATTAATAATTAATCAAATCAAATCAAAATATTCTTTATACAAGTAGGCTCAAAAAGCTCTTTTGAATCGTCAATAGTCGTTTGGTAACGAATCTACCACCGGTTCGGAAAGTTGATTCCGGTGAGAAGAATCCGGCAAGAAACTCAACGGTTACTCTTTTAAACATATTTTTTTGTACGTTACAATGTGTTTAGCTTTAATGTGCAACTGGAATCATGTCCAAACATCTTTGTCGCTTAAATAATCTTCAACATTATAATATGCCTTTTTTAATAGGACATTTTTAACATACTTCTTAAAACTATGTGGATGCAAATCCAGAAGTGATTCAGGTATTTTATTAAATATGCATATGCTCAACCCGACAAATGATTTCTGAACCTTCTTCACTCTAAAATATGGCATTACAAGTTTGTGTTTATTTCTTGTATTCAAATTGTGTGTTTTGCTCCTATAACTGTTTAAATGAATATTATCACGGATGTATAAAATTTTATTTAATATATATTGCGACGGTACTGTGAAAATTGATATTTCTTTGAATTTTTCTCTTAAGGAAACGCGGGATGCCAATTGATATATGGCACGTATTGCTCTTTTTTGCAATATAAAGATAGTTTCTATGTCCGCCGCTTTCCCCCATAACAGTATGCCGTAACACATAATGCTATGAAAATAAGCGAAATACATCATTTTATCAGTTTCAACATCAGTGTATTGCCGCACCTTCCTAACAGCAAATGCAGCTGAACTAAGTTTGCCTGCCCGAGTCTTAATATGGGCACCCCACTGAAGCCCTGAATCTAACGTTATTCCTAAGAAGTTTCCAAAGAAGACTATTATTTATTTGGATATTTTTACAGACTTCTTTTGTATTTGGCAAAGCGAACTCAACGCACTTAGTCTTTGCCGAGTTTAATTCATTTAAGTCATTAACAGAAAACCAACGTGAGATATGTGACAGGGTACTATTTACATCGTCATAATTATCTACACATTATAAATTATAAGTGTTCATTTATTATTGTGAAATTAATAAAAAAGGAAATAATAGTATCCTGGAATATTTTATTGAAATACCGAGCGTTGATCTCTTTGCCTGACTACCCATATTATGGCAGACAAAACCCATGATTGTAACGCCAATATATATATGACTCTGGTTAGCGTTGGATTGTGCTTTCAAATCGATCGCTTCTCGCCTTTTGGCTAAGTTAAAGTGTAGTATCTGTTCTTTTCAGCTTAATATCTGAAAGTTCCCACAATGTGGGACCAGTATACTTTCAATTCCATTCCATACTTAAGATAAGATCGAATAAAACCTTCGCACATTATTATCACGATATTCATTATATTTTGTTTTCAAAATCGAAAAAATCTGTCTAAAACTGGAGCTTCAAATTGCTTTTTTTAAACTCAAATCGACGAAAATTTAGAATTTTCTGTTGATATTTTTACTATAAACAAAGCAAAGCACTATACAAAGCAATTATATCAAAAGAAAATTTATAAGACGCCTACGTACAGCTCTATCAGAGCTTAATATCTCTACTAACTTGGCTCCGAACGTAATGACAGCGACGTTAAATTTTAGGCAACAATCCAAAACTTGTAGTAAAACCTCGTACATTTAAAATTAAATACATAAATAAAATTAATTGATATAAATATATTGTGGACACTTGCATTAAACTCATATATAATTTCAGTGTAAAGGTTATTGTCAAATAATAGTCACTTGAATAAATAAAGACTAGTAAGTGACTGTAATTCGATATTTAAAAATTAATTCTTAAATCCTTCATGTAAACTTTCAAAGTTCTTTATAATTTTTGGAATAAATATTTTTCGTTGTACACATATCCTACTTTCGGCGCTATTTTGCGTGATGAAAGTGCCACATGTGCCACAGTGCATGCCACAAATTTTCGACGCATGCGCACTTGTTTTATATGTTAAAATATTTGGCAATTCGGTTTGTTAATTAATCACTTGATTCACTTCTTCACTCAATTATTATTACGATTCATTAGAACCTATTCTCTCTTATTTATTTTAAATATTTTATTAGGTTTCGCAGATTATTGGTTTTTGAATAAATATCTAAGCGGCGGCGCAAAGAGACCAATGTAGAAAAAACTGATGGACCTCATGTCTGTAGCGGACTATGCTGACCACTGGATCAATGTGGCAGTCAAACTGTAATTCAATTTATCATGAAAAACATTAAAAAAATATCGATTTCCGCCATATTACTGCCAATCCGGTATAAGCAAAAAATTAAAAGTGCGCGCGTACAAAGTACACATGTCAGAAGTGAAATTTCTTTGGCAAACTATTTTTTAAGTCTTGTTTATATTTATACAAATCTAAATCTTTAGATTTCCGAGACTTAGAGAGCGGGAAAAAGGAAGATATGTTAAGAATTCCATGAATGTAATTGACATTAAAATATTAAAAGTGTCGAAAATTAATACAAATAATTTATTGAAACCTCAAATGGCTGCCTTGCGCACGACAAGGTCTGGTTCGAAATTCTGAAACGCAGGCGTGAAAGAAGAAACACTACCGGATCCATAGCACGTACATGACTGGATTTCTGCTGCTCTACCTGCTTCCGTAATTGTCATTCCCGTATTGGCTTATTTAGCCACACAAAAAAATGTCGCCTAGATAGTGTTTGAACGTCTGTCAAGACGGATTAAGGCCAATGATGATGATGATGATTTAAAAGTTGTCTTAAATAAATGAGTAAACAAATCGGTGCCTAGTTTCCTAGTCGAAACATACGAGCCACAGATTCTATAACTAACTTTATTTCATATTATTTTTAACTTGATTATTAACATGTTTTTCGAAATCCCGATCTAATGAATAATTATATACGCACGGCGCGACGAAAGTACGGCATTGCCACCCGCGTTTTTATTACCCACGCCTTTGACCAATGGTGCTTAATTTACTATAATTATTGAATTAACCCTTTGAAACAGCTCATAAATTATATCCTCGTAGTTAATTTAGGAAGCTACAATAATTTAAGATCTTTTAACAAATTTCAACTGAACAAGTAATATTTATAATATTTACTAGCGGAACCCGCGACTTCGTGTGCGTGGAATGTTTTTTGCTTAGCATTATCAGTTCTTAGCTGACCTCTACCCGGGTATCTATTGACTCATCACGATATCTCTGGAACTATAAGGCGTAGAGACTTGAAATTTGGTGGGAATATTCCTTTTGCCGAGTAGAGGTCAGCTAAGAATTACATACGGATTTTACGAAATTGATTGAAATTTGGTACAGCGATAATCTAGATCCTGTAAAAGGACTATAAGCTCTTTGCAGTAATACACAGCAAATAGCTCATTGAAGTGATGAATATACGTACGTTTCTTATCTGTAAAGCAGTTTGCCTAAATTAATGAAAATGCTACCCATTCAAACCAATAAAAAAAACATTTAACGCAGACACAGCCACGGATTCTTCTATATAGATATGTAAGTAATATTTGTATGATATATAAGATGAAATATTCATTACTTAAATAGTTGTACGTTATAAAAATATATGTAAGATAAGTAGCAGTCTAAAATTGTCCCACTGCTGTCTCCTCAAACATAGATGTTTGAGAAGGCCTGTACCTAGAGATTTTCTAGAGTATTGTTCCAGGAGGAGGTTTCATCACACTGATTCTTGAATTGAAAATAGACGGACATATTGTAAAAAGGGTAAGGTAAATAGCAATCCATTAACGTCCCAATGCTGGACACAGAGCGCCTCGTTCGTAGGAGATAAGGTTTTTAGAGTGGATTATATAGTACACAAGTGCAGTCTACTAGTATATTCCTTCACTCTCATAGTCCGATGTGACGGGAATCCGACACGCCCGGGAGAGATCATGCGCAGGACCGACGGTTTTACGTGCTCTCCGAGGCACGGGGGCGAAGCACACTGCCAACTTCCTAATTTCGGACAAACACTGATAAAATATTAATAGATAACCCAATGTCAATTTTTGAATTCCTCAGGACCTCATGTCTGTAGCGGACTATGCTGACCAATGGATCAATGTGGCAGTCAAACTCAGTAATTCAATTTAATTATCATGAAAAACATTCAAAAAATATCGATTTCCGCCAATATACTGCCAATCCGGTATAAGCAAAAAATTAAAAGTGCGTGCGTACCAAGTACACATGTCAGAAGTGAAATTTCTTTGGCAAACTCATTTTTAAGTCTTGTTTATATTTATACAAATCTAAATCTTTAGATTTCCGACACTTAGAGGGCGGGAAAAAGGAAGATATGTTAAGAATTCCATGAATGTAATTGACATTAAAATATTAAAAGTGTCGAAAATTAATACAAATAATTTATTGAAATCTCAAATGGCGAATTGTAAATAAAAATGCCCGAAGAGTATAAACGGCCCCTTTGCTTGGCGTTCGTGGACTATGAGAAAGCCTTCGATTCGGTGGAAACATGGGCCGTGTTGAGATCTTTAGAGAGATACCGAATTGACTACAGGTACATACACGTGTTGAAGTGTTTGTACGAAAACGCCACTATGTCAGACCGTATACAGGACCAAAGCACAGATTCTATCCAACTGCAGCGTGGAGTGTGACAGGGAGATGTTACCTCCCCGAAGCTCTTTACTGCGGCGTTGGAGGACCTGTTTAAGCTTATAGAGTGGAACGGACTGGGCATCAACATCAATGGCGAGTACATCACTCATCTACGGTTTGTCGATGACGTGATAATTATGACAGAAACTCTGGAAGATCTCAATGCAATGCTCGATGACCTCAGCAGAGCTTCTCGACAGGTGGGCCTAAAAATGAACATGGATAAGACGAAAGTTATGTCCAATATCCATGTTCCGCTCCACCCAATCATCGTTGAGAACTCAGCACTCGTAATTGTAGACCAGTACACATATCTGGGACACATAGTCTAGGTAGGTCCAATTTCGACAAAGAGGTTAAACGCCGAATCCAACTCGGTTGGGCAGCGTTCGGGAAACTACGGCATATCCTTTTGTCTAATAGCCCTCAGTGTTTGAAGACAAAGCTCTTCGAACAGTGCGTGTTGCCAGTGATGACCTACGGCTCCGAAACGTGGTCACTGACTATGGGCCTCATACGAAAGCTTAGAGTCACTCAGTGTGGGATGGAGAGGGCTATGCTCGGAGTTTCTCTACGCTATCAAATCAGAAATGAGGAGATCCGTAGCGGAACCAAAGTCACCGACATAGCTCGACGAATCGCGAACCTGAAGTGTCAATGGGCGGGGCACATAGTCCGACGAACCGATGGACTTTGGGGCCGGAAGGTGCTGGAAGGGCGACCCCGCACCGGATAACGCAGTGTAGGAAGACCCCCCACAAGGTGGACTGACGATATAAGGAGGATCGCCAGTAGCCGCTGGAGCCAGGCGGCATAAGATCGGGCCTTGTGGGCATCATTTCGTGAGACCTATGTCCAGCAGTGGACGTCCATCGGTTGAAGCGACGACTACGACGACGAAATAAAAATACTACGTGGTTTTTGTAATTATTAGAAATTATTAATTAAATTTGAAATATTAATAGCATGACGAGTGGCAAATAAAAATGCCACGTGTTATTTGAAAATATTAAAACTACCTAATCTTCATAACGAATTAGCATAAAAACGCTGCACATCGTCGTGATACTAATCACGCGTTTCATCCGTAAAATTTTTACCCTCATGCGTCTCAAGAAGTTTCACTTCAAAAAGGTTTCACGAAAATTCTCTGGTAGATTAATAATGTTACAGAAGTCGCTTAATATAAAGTAATACAATTTAACAATTATTATTTTGTCAATTTAGTTTTAAAATTTCGTCATATTTCTAACAGATATATGCCTATGTTACAATCCCTAAATGGAAATAAAAAATACTTATTTATAACTTAAAATTATACTAAATTTCAAATTCAAAAGTTATTTCTTAAAGTAGGCTTTTACATCACTTTTGAATCGTCAAAAATAGATATTACCATGAATTTCTCTAATGTACGATAGATGATGATATAAAAGAACAACTTTTTAACGACTTCTAAATTTACTAGTGTTCCTTTATGCCGTGTTCTGAGAAGAGACCACAACAAACTCATTCGGGTGTTACTTTTTTCTCATCACCATTATAATGTCATTATAATTTATTCTATTACTATACGATACTGAATTCACAAGATATGTAATTATAAGAAATACATTTTTCTTTTAATTTAATTAAATAACTCTATATGCAATTAGAAAATATAAATGTACAACATCTTATATAATGTAACAGCGTTGTCAGACGTTTTTCGCATTAAAATTTTACTTTTTCCTGGAATCACAAGAAATCTAATATTCTCAGAGGACATCATGACCTAATTGTGTTTTATTAGCGTCGTTTTTCTGTTATCATTTAAATTTTTCTTTGGAATTAGGAAAATATAAAGATTTATGCTGAAATAATTTACGTGATGTTTATTTAGAAATGATAACATTGACGTAGACTTTGATTTGCTTAATAATTCAATTAATATTAAGAGCACGGACGCTCCATAGATAAATCTTATTCAAATTTTGGATTTCTAGAAACCATTAGAGGTAAATTACTTCTTACCAGATCGGCGTGTGTGAAGAATGAGTAATAATAAGTAAATAAATGATATGTTCATAACTTTTAACTATTTTTTAAAACTGAAATAGGATTTCTTAATAAAAGTCAATATCCAAACTAAACTATTCTTTAATTCCAGTAAACTCAATAAACTTTCTTGTCAGAAGGCTGTACCGTGTGGCTGTACCGTGTGGCTGTACCGGTTCGGAACCAAGCTAACTATTTAGAAGAATCCGGCAAGAAACTCATTAGTCTGTTACTCTTTTTTATATTTAATATAAAAAAAAACCAATTGCATCATCAACGTCCATTAACATTAAATATAAGCACAAATAACACACAATTATCATTATGAAACATTAAGAAGAGAAAATGTTTAATTTAAAGAAATACACTTAGCTTTGTATCACAGAGCAGCCCAATTTACCAACGCAAATAACTTAAAACACAATAACTGGTAGCTAACTAAAAAATTGAGAACTGAACTAACTTATGACCTTTTACTAATTACGGCAAAACACGAATGAGAGTGTTTGCCGCCAAATACATTTGTTAATTATCTTATTTATTAAGAAACTACAATTCCCTGTTAGTTTTTAATAGTGTCAATTAATAAATTTTAAGTAATTTTAACCATTTATGAAACACTCCAAAAATTCTACAGCAAATTGGCATCAATTACAATGTTTACAAATTCACCAATGGGAAGGCCATTGTTTCTACGAATAAGATTTAGTCAAATGACGAACCGTATCCTTTATTTAAAATATTATTTTATTTTATGTATACAGTCATGTGTTTTTATGAAAATTTGAACAAGTTAATTAATATACCCCTTTGAACGCCTGGTCGTGGTTTTTTTATAACGCAGTAATCTGTCCGTGCTTCGTTGACGGAAATAACAGTAGATTGTCCCGCCCCCTGCACGGACGTTTCGAATGCCCCGCGTATCGATGACGCTAAAGTGGCTCTTGGGACTCAAATGTTCATGAAAAACTACCAAATAGTTAAACTAAATTAAACCTATCTACCTAACAACAAACTAACTAACAAGTTAAACCTTGTTATTATTTATTTATTTCTTCGAACTTTATTGCACACAAATCAAGAAAAATACAAATCGAACTTTCTTAAAGAGTAAGTTGCTTAATTAAGTGCGCAAAGGCGGTCTTATCACTTAAAGCGAATTCTTCCAGGCAACCTTTGGTGAGAGGAACAGTAGACAGGAGTAGGAGGTGCAAACAAGACAAACACTAATGAACTTTATTTATAATAGTTATATACTACTTAAACAATACACATAATAATTAAACATATAGATTATATGTCTATCCTTGTTATCTTTTGTTTATTAAATTATTATTCTGGTGTAGCGTTATAATGAGCTAAATTTTGAGATAGTGAAAAGGACGGTCTTGTATTTATAGGCTCATATCTAATAAATTAAAACTTACCTATAGCGTTTCCATTATTATTCATATCACTCTATATACTATGTAATTAATAACACATATTAACACTAATAAACACTCACAGTTCATAAAATCTATAGCGAAATAGATAATACACATTATGACTTTAAAAGAGTTGTTTATATTGCCGATTGCCCGAGTTGAAACAGTACTATAGTACCATGTCAACTAGTAGTTGAAACGGATACTGTCACAGTAAAAGTAGTAATTGTAAATATACGAATGGTAAAACCAAGCTCGCAATGCATTTAACAGGTTGCAGATAATAAATTTATCACCTCGCATTCTCCCGTAATGTAATGTGGATTAAAAAAATAACATACTTTATTCACCATATGGCACCAGAGTGCTGACATAAAAGCCACCATATATTCAAACCATGCGTATAGTAAAATGAAAAAATTACAGCTATAAATTTACTTAACATGATCCATAAAAACAGAGGAAGTAGGCTGTGGGAATAAGCCTGCGATATATTTGTCCGTTATACGTTTTAGGTAACCACAAAAATGTAGTTTATGACAAATATTATTTAAAAAAACTATATCTTTATAGAATTCTTGTGAGCGTGTGTATGACACTGAATTTCTTTTAAACAGCTGGACCGATTTTGTTCATACTTTGTGTGTGTCTTCATGTAGATTAGTGGAGACTGGAGACTTAGTTTAGATTTACAGAACGATCAGAATTTCTCTATATTTCCAAAGGTTCGGGAACTATAGAGAATGACACCACTCGGCACAGCTATTAGTTATGAATAAAAGAGAAAAAACATTTCTTTATAGCGTCTAAAGGGCATTATATCGGAAACTTAAACAAAGGGTAAAATTTTTACGGATGAAAAGCGTGATTATCGTCACGAAAATGAACAGCGTTTTTTAAGCTAATTCGTTTGAAGGTTAGATAATTTTAAAATTTACAAATAATTAAATATATTATTATTTAATACATTAATATATTAATCATTTAATATACTATTTTTCATAAAATATAATATAGAAATTTCATGAATTCTCTCTTCTAAATTTTTAATTCTAAAGCAAAATTTAATTAACTAATTCTTATATTGACATAAAACACGTGGCAGTTTTATTTACAATTCGTCATTTTCCAATTCTTTGTATTAAGTTTCGACACTTTTTATATTTTAATTACATCTCATCATCTGATCTCTCTCTGATCGTGTCGGATTCTCGTCACACCGGACTATGAGAGTGAAGGAATAGAGAATGCACTTGTGTACTATATTATCCGTAGTGGAACAACCTGGAGGGTCTATGCTCTAAAACCCTCTCTCTTTTGAATGAAGAGCCCTGTGTCCAGTAATGGGACGTTAATGGGCTGCTACATTACCCTTTTTTAAAATATGTTCGTCTCAGTTTGCAATTGAAGAGTCGTTGTGAGGATTAACGTGATGGTTTTAGCTCTAGAAACTCTCTTATCTATGATTTTCTATCTTCTTACCTCTCTATTTTACCTATATATATTAACTTGATCTTTCTCCGTTCCTGACGAATTGCCCTCCTATCAGATTATGAGAGTGAAGGAATAGAGAGTGCACTTGTGTTAACGCAGACACTTGTATACTATAGGTAAAGTACCAACTCGCAATTGAGCAGCCTGATGGGTCTATACTCTAAAAACCCTATGAATGAGTTCTGTGTCCAATTGTGGGACGTTAATGGGTTGCTACTTACCTCTTTTTCTTTACGATATCATTATCTATTTCGTCAGGAAAGTTTATTTTGTAATTATATTAAAGTTGCGGCGGACACGTTTGATATGGGGCGTAAAAGATGACGGTTCCCATGCGTGTCGTTCGGTTGTCCGTTGTATCCTGTATCGCTGTCACTGACGCTTTATTGGGAGCCGAAAGGACCAATCAATTTCCTGACCCATTTCATCGTAAATATTAGATAGTATTTCTTTAAACGGATAGCTTCGCAAGGCGTCACCACAATTGATTATTACTATTTCGACACGAAACGTTTGAGTACAGGTAAAAAATAACGTGTAAAATTTACTTACTGTGTAAAAAAAATAATACAATAGATCGGCGTAAAAGAACGTATATCCCTCACTGCTGGAGAAAGGTCTCACCTAGCTGTAAGGTAAAATAACTAACGAAGAACGAGCGTAACATAACTGAGCGTGACGGCTCAACGTCATTTCAAAGAAGTTTTCTCTTGAAATTTAATTAAGCGACTTCCCTCTGGATAGCTACTTAAAAAGTTGACTTAGGAATATTTAATTTTATCACAATATGTCCTTTTAAATAAAGCCCCGTATTAATGCAAACTTTTAATTAATTTTAACGAACTGTAAACAATCTAGCGTATTGTAACTATATTAATTTTGATAATAAATTACAATGATGATGATTCGAGTAATATTAAACCAAATTACTGGTCGGCAACAATGAAATAATAAAGTGACGTCACATGTAAGGCTTCCAGTATTGAATGCGCATTAATGCGGCATTATGTGGTAATGGAACTCGTTTTTATCGCCCCATCCTTTGTTACCAACTTTTATACTTTTATATTAAGTTTCTATTCCACTTTCGACTCTGACTCAAAAGTGTACCGTGTTCAAGTCCTGAGGAGGAATCACGAGATTTTTCCCTTACAAATCATAAAGTTCACGTCCTCCTGTCTGTTCGTTGATAATAAAAAGATGCTGAACGCATTAAATAAAATTAGTGATTTTAATAGTTTTTATTTATACTACTATACTCAGAATATCTTTATCCAAGTAGGCCTTTACATCACTTTTGAATCGTCAAATATCATTTCTTTCATATACCATAGGAAGCATAAAAGTAAAATAAACGCGGTAGAGATGAGACCACTGGGAAGTATGAGTGGATTGAAACTGAGTGACAAAGTAAGAAAACGTGAGATAAGAGAAGGTTGTGATATAAAAGAAGATGTAGTGTCTAAAATTGAGAAAGATATGCTTAGATGGTTTGGGCACGCAGAGAGAATTATTGATAGGAGAGTGGACTCAAAGGATTTATGAGTCAGGACTTAATGTTGCCATTCACTCTTGACTCATACAGGGAGTTGGGAAGAGAAGACCAAGGCCAACGTTCCTGGCCCAAATCCAGGACATTTTATATAAGGGCCAGGTCAAGAGTACTCTAAACCAACGAACTGGTATGAAAGGTTTAATGAGCATGAAAGAAGCGAAGGAGATATGCAAGGATCTTGGCAAGTGGAAGGCCTCGGTCTCTGCCTACCCCTATGGGAATGAGGCGTGATGCTATGTTATTTAAATGTAGATCATCAACATTAAAGAACAACTTACAATCTAGAGTTACGAGGGTTCCTTCGTGCCCTGATCTGAGAATAATAATAATAGTTTTTACTTATGGGGAAGATTCAGATACATAATTTGTCTAGTTTTTGTTTTAATTTGTTGTTATTAACGAAGACGCTTTTTAGAGCTGTAACAAAATAGTAAATGTTATAGTCCTATTCCTGGACACAGGCCTCCACAATCATGAGAGAGTGTTTAGAGAGTATATACCCACCACGCTGCACCACTGCAGTTTGTTAGGCTAATATTGCAATGCTTAAAGTTGAGGGCAGTGGCTCTTTCTGAGTGTCTGTTATTTCGATAAATGGGAGCGGACGCTGTAGACGCTCCTTGCCCCAACGCAGGAGGTAGGAGGAGTAGACTTACGCTGATCCTGCCTCCTTCTTAAGTTTCCCAGAGGAATCTTCCGGAGTATCATGGTAGATAGCATCTCTCGATCTCCTGGTGCTCCACGAAAAGATGTGGAGGGTATCGCTGGATTTTGGTGGGTATTCTGGCTTGCCAGTGAATCCCACACTCGTGATTTAGGTAGAATTAGGGTGCGCAAAACTTCAGAATTACTTCCGTGTTGGATTCCTCACGATGTTTTTTTTACCTTCACTGTCCACTCGTCTTTTATGCCCCGGGGCCTCCAGACCTCAGAATCTGTTCCTGGATTTACAAGTAGTGAAAAATGTTTAGACTAGGGTTAGTTGTAATAGAAATGAGTGTTAATTCATGTATGTGTTTCCACTAGGCGCGCTGGAGGGCGGTCAATTGGGCGGCGGTGGCGGCGGCGGCGCGCTCGGCGCGCTGCGTGCAGCCGGCTCGCCGCCCGCGCCCAGCCTCGGCGCCAGTCGACACAGCCTCATAGGTACTGTACAAATACTTATCTACACTGAGAAATATACAATTTTAATTGGTTTCTGGTTAGCGTGAGTTAAAGACTCGTTGAGTCAATAAAATGTAGAATAGAATATACTTTATTGTTCACCACAAATATTAAACAAGTTATACAGAAAACAATATTTTGCGAGCAGTACAAATAGGCGACCTTATCGCTTATTACTGAATTCTACCAGGCAACCTTAGGGTTAGGGAGATTATTTAAAGTAAAAAGAGTAGATGGTGAAGACATAGCATCACACCTCATTCCCATAGAGGTAGATGGAGACCACGTCCGTCCACTTGCCACGATCCGTGAATATCTCCTTCGCTTCTTTCATTCTCATTAAACCTTTCACTCAATTTCGTCGGTTTAGATTACTCTTGATCTGGGCCTTAATTAAAATGTCCTGGATTTGGTCCAGGAACGTTCGCTTTGGTCTTCTACTTCCAACTTTCCCATTCACTCTTGACTCATAAATCCCTTTTGACAATCCTTTTCATTCATTCTCTCTACGTGTCCAAACCATCTTAGCATACCTTTTTCAATTTTAGTCACTACATCTTCTCTCATCACACTATTTCTTAGTTTGTCATACCCAACTTTCACAACCATTCATAAAACCATGCATCCCTGCATTCACTCTCCTTTCACACGTTCCATATTTTGTAAATTAGATCCTAAGTATGCAAACTCTTTCACCTCTTCCACTTATTCATATCAATGCAGTAAAAGGCCATAAGTATTTCAACTAACATTCAGCGTTTGCTAATAGTTTCAATGCGATACGATCTATTTTGAGCGCGACCGAAACTGGTAAACTGTTTGTGGTTTAACTTGAATTAACACACAACGCCCTTTGAATAGAGCCTCCACGCTGGGTAGTCTTTGCACAGTTTGATCCATTTTGTTTACAGATTCATTTAGTCATGGTTTAAATCAAATTTAACTGTTCTATCATTCGAAAACAAGACTTTACGTAATTTTAGATCGGTTGCAGTAACATCGTCATGATATTTTATCTGTTCAAATCAATAATAATATTGTATATGTATATATATAACAGCTATACACGTCAATATATACAGCACCTTCAATCGATCTATTTCCAAACGTTCCTGTGTTGTATGCATGGTGTACAAAACTGTGTATAATTTTATGATTTAAAGCAATTTGTGCATATTTAACTTCCAATTTACCATTTTCCTGATCCAATAAATGGTTGATACCGATCTCGTGGCAGCGGAAAGTCTACAAAGTCTACAATTTTATTTCACTTAGTTTTTAATTACTTCCTTTAATTAGATACACACTTACACTCGTAATCAATATACAGATTTTACTTTACAACGAACGTATATCTAACTAATACACTTTAAAAGTCGTAACATCATTTACGTAGAATATCCGATATTAGTCGATTTAAAAATACTCTACGGGTATTGGAATGTTCAATTTTAATAGTTTAAAAAGTATTTTACTGTTATTGGAACGGTTATTAATAAAATATCATTTAATGGAATAAGGATTAATATAGAGGTGTGAATAATATGGTTTGAATGTCGGCACTTTTATTAACTTTTAAAAAGCAAAAAGTATTTATAGTGGCATTACTAAAGTAGTTGGACATATGGTATTGCGGACTTTTTTTATAGATATTAATATAACATTGTGGAATTTTAGTTTCACACTTTGGGTTACATTAACGCATTTATCTCAGGGATCCCTATTTTTTTGAGAAAACAATATAGCCTTTGTCGCTCAGTATAAATATAGCTTTCTATTGGTGAAAACATTTTTGTAATAGGTCCAGCAGTTTTTGTGTGAAAACGTAACAAAGAGTAAACGTATACGAGTATAGGAATTTACAGAAGTAAAAAATTAAGTCGTATATTCATTATAATAAATAAAGATTACTCATACATATAGTGGGTAAAATATACGTAGAGGTCTTAGAGAAGAGAGAGTTCTGCCACCAAATTTCCGTGTTCCTGTTGAACATATATATAAAAACACAAATGTTACCACTTTATTATATTAGTTTAGACATAGGTAAGTGCCGTGCCATTAGAAGTTCAATAATTAAGTGAATCATCTTTAACGCCTTTGTTTATTCATAAATAAAATAGGGTTCTATAATGACTTAAGCTATTTCTGGAACTGTGTAGGCATATTCCGAGGCATAGTTTAATTAACAGGATTCCAAGCCTAGTGTCCCGACTCAGCAAATTGATGACTTGTACGATGGGGGGACGGGCACAAGGTTACTCGTAAATCTACGTTACGCGGCTTGGTCAAACTGATTAATTAACTTAAGTGAATACGAGTATAATATTCATCCGAAAAGTTAAATTAAGGGATATTAACTTTAGCCATTTCTTTATAAATATCTAATTTATATAGGATTAAAACTGCCTCATTGGTCTAGTGGTTAGCATGTTCGACTACAGACATGAGGTCCTGGGTTCGAGTCCCGGGTCGGGCCAATTCGAAATCGATATTGAGTTTTCTATTAGGATTTTCTCAATATTTGCCCGAAATCGGGAAGTTGGCGGTGTGATCCATCCCCGTGCCTCGGAGAGCACGCTAAGCCATCGGTCCTGCGCCTCATCTCTCTCCGGTCGTGTCGGATTTCCGTCACATCGGATTAGGAGAGTGAAGGAATAGAGAGTGCACGCTTGTGTATATGCCTGCCAATCCGCAGTGGAGCAGCGTGGTGGATTTATACTCTGAAAACCCTCGCTCCTCGGAGTGAAGAGGCCTGTGACCAGTTGGCCTGTGGACGTTAATGGGCTGCTATTTTTTATAGGATTAAAAATAATTTCATCATTTCAAAGTGCAAAATGAAGCTAACCTAACCTACTAAGCGGATTTCAATGCACTTTGTAGCAATAGATAGAGAGCTACCTATTTTTTTATTTGTATAAAATATCCATATTATAAGCCGAAAAATTTTAAGATTACAATGTTATATCATAATATTCTACAGCACAATTAAAAAACACATTAATCTTTTCTTAGTATAAAATGAAGTCGCCTTCTCTGTCTGTTACCTTAGATCTTTTAAACTCTTCGAGGGATTTTAATGCAGTTTTCAGCAATAGATAGAGTGATTCAAGAGGAAGGTTTATATGTATAATATATACATAAAGTTCAATGATTCGTGATCTCGTAATAAATATATTTTTGTGTGCTTTAATCACAAACGCTGGCTAAACCTTACGAGATAAATTAAATTACCCCAAATTTATCCGGGATTATCACTTACCATCAGGTATGGTCACAGTGAAGTATTAACCTGTCATCAAGAAAACCTCTGGTGGTGAAACAAATCCTAATACCATAACGTCAGCGAGCCCATTATTATAAATAAAAAATTATTACTAAATAAGCTTCTTTAATAATAAAGTTTTGCTTTAAGTTATAAATGTTTCAGTTTTCAATTTAAATTTTCTCTTTATATTTACTATTTTTCTTCATGAGCATTGAATAACTAAATAAACTTGAAGCATTAGACCGGCAATGCTTTAACTCTAACAGTAGTCTCTAGGGAAAAACGAATATAAAATATTTTTCGGGAAAAAGGTTCACATCAAAGAATTACATATAGGTCACAAAGTGGTCAAAATTAGACCAATATTTAATTGAATTATAAGTATTAAGGTTATATTGTTAAAGAAAAAAAAAGTTATATAAAAAGTATCCCTATTTCATCTATGTTACGTCATTTTTGATTATCATCAACGACCAATTTGGACAGTTCTTTTGTTGTTCTATTTGTTATAGCTAGGAAAAGGTTCGTATGAAACAAAAGAGATTTAAAAAATGCGTGCACATGTTAAAGATGAAACTTCTTTGGGAAAATAATTTTTAAGTCTTGTTTATAATTATAAAAATTCTGCCAAGTATTGTTAATTTGCTCCTAAGAATTGAAGAGTACCGTTACTTTGTCATGAACCCCATGATCAAAACCTAACCGAACTATCATCAAATAATCCTTTCCAATAAAAAACGATTCATCGAAATCGGTTGGTGTGATCTTGAGATATTCGTCCATTTGTCGCGCACATGTTTAATACAATTTAAAGACTTATACAGTGTTCTCATGGATGCCATCATCAGAACTAGACTAAAGAAGAATGGGACCCTACGACAAGCATCACCTTTCATATAAAAAAAGAATCATCGAAATCGCTTCACCCAGTTGGACAATATGAGGTAACAAACAAAAAAAATGATGCACATCTTCGTGACGCTAATCATGCGTCTACTACGTACACATTTTACCTTCATGCGCCTAAAGAAGTTTCACTTCTTAAAGTTATGTGGAACATCTGAAATTTTAGGTAAACTGAACCATAGTCTCTTCTAATGGAACCTCCTTGGTGATTTTGACAGTATAAACTTTTTAATGTAACCTTATGGCGTTTGACATATATAATCTATAGACGTGTCAATAAGTAATTTTCTTTTAATTGTTAATCAATGTATTTTTTATTGCATAATTCAAATAAAATATTAGCATCGTGCACTCCTTCTCTATTTTTGCTTCACGTATAAATATATATGTCGGAGAATAAGAGTGAGAGAGAGGGAGCATAAAGCATAAGCCCATGCTTACGATTCTTCGCCGACATCGTCATAAGTGGCATCCATAATTCCATCTACATACTGTGGGCTTTGGTGGGTAATGTTGGTGGTAATAAAAACACCAGCGTTGGCGTTTTTATTACCACCAATGGCGCCAGCGTTCCACAGACTACTCTGCACTTTGACTGACTCAGACTGCACTCAGACATATAGATTTATTTTTCAAAACAAAATATTTTTTATTCGTTTTAAATTATTATAACATGCCTTTTGTAAAACGATGTTTTTGACATATTTCTTAAATATATGTAAAGGTAAATCTAAAACTAATTTCTAATCCGTCTTCACTCCAGAGTATGGCATTATAAGTTTTTTTGCAGTATAAGATAATTGATACGAACAGTAGAATAGTTCAATGATTGTTGATATGGTTGGATTTGAATGCAATGTCAGTTTGTTGTGGAATATTCTCAGGAAAGTACCTCTTTAATACTACCATCAGTCGTACGTTGGTATTCATGTGTCGAATAACGTATATTTGACGATTGAGGCTTTGGTGGTCAATTTTAATAAAAGAATTTTTGAATTTGAATTAGAGTTTAATTGAAGTTTTAATTGAATAGAGTTTGAATTAGTGGCACGGTATTTTATATCACAGTCGCAGATCTCAGCTGTCTATAGTTCGTGAATGAATTTTACGATACTAATGTTGTGATGTGATTATTTAAAGAACGAATTTAATGAAATAACCTTTTTGACTTACAGTTTTCGGCTACGTTCGCTACTTTCGTTATACGATTGGGAAGTATTTAAATTGACCATTTTTAGAGTCGCTCACTAATTTGTAGGTTAAGTAATACTATTGTCATATTCTTCATTATTATATTACATACTTTGCATGACTTAAAACACAATACTAAAACAAACTAAGATCTGTCGATTAGGCGAATATTGCTTCATTCCTCTGTGCTACCCCTCTTATACCAAACGCCCCACTCTTAATAATCTCCCCACTCAAAAATAATAAGTCCACCAATCACAGTCGTCGTGAAAACGACGACATCTTAAATTTGAGAATATCCGGACTGCGTTAAACCGAATGTAGTGTAAACGTTTCACTGATATAAAAACCACAAATAAAACAATCATCATCGCTAACACCATTATAGTTTATTTATCATAATCGTCGGAACAAGTACAATAAACTTGATTTAGATCTTAACTAAATAATACATGCACTGTGGTGAAATATTTGATTAAGTGCTTTAATAGAAAGTAAAACAAGTTAAAATATGTTTGCGTCATAATATTAGTTTGTGTATTGACTAAGTTAAGCAGAGAGAATGTTGAAGTTGCGTTGGCAGGCTGGCGGAGCTTGGTCGTAGAGTGCGACAGTTTTTAGTTTGGATATTAAGTGTATTAGTTGAGCGTTAAGAAAATATTAATGTATTGAGTTTAATGTTTAATTTAATTGTATGTATAAATTAGGAATAACAGAATTATGAATAAAAGAATATTTGTTATTAATCTCAACACCAACTGGTGAAACTTTTATTATAGGACTATCTACGCACTTTATAAAAGATTTCGAAGTTTTTCCACGTCGCATGCCACAGTTTAAAACTGATACCGGTCTCAATAATGTAGACAACAATAATTTTCAATTACAGAGTTGTTACGAGGAACTCATTTCCTTCTACCATTAATTACATTCACGTCGCACTGTGCGTTGCGATAATGAACAAAGTTACGTATATCCCTTCGGTATTTATTTGAATCGTTTCCTACTTCACCATAACGAATAGCGCATGAATAATTCTACCTTATTTACTAATTCCTGAGCCTTGATAGTCCAATGGATAAACTCGTGGATTATAATTAAGAGCTACGGCTTCGAATCCTGTTAAGGTATCTTTGAAAAAAGAAAAAACGAATGATAACAAAATTGGGGGATACTATTTGGTGTTATAGCTACATATTTATCACTTTTATTCCAAAATCATTTACGTCACTGGATATCTAAGGAATCAAATATTTGATTACGCTAAATAAGGACTGTAACACATCACGTGCGGCGGAGAGGGATACCTCTTTACGAGACGTATTCACATACAATAAATAGCCACTGCCTCATAACCTCAATAAACGGCAACTGCCTCATTGGTCTAGTGGTTAGAATTTTCAACTACAGACATGAGGCCCTGGGTGCGAATCCCGGGTCGGGCCAATTCAAAAATCAATATTGAGTTTGCTATTAAGATTTTTTCAATATTTACCCGAAGTTGGGAAGTTGGTGGTGTGATCCACTCCCGTGCCACGGAGAGCACGTTAAGCCATCGGTCCTGCGCCTCATCTCTCTCCGGTCGTGTCGGATTCCCGTCACACCGGACTACGAAAGTGAAGGAATAGAGAGTGCATTTGTGTGCTATGCCTGCCAATCCGCAGTGGAGCAGCGTGGTGGGTCTATACCCAAAAAACCCTCGCTCTTCGGAGGGAGGAGGCCTGTGTTCAGCAGTAGAACGTTAAAAGGCTTCTACTTACATTCTTAAACGGCCACACCTCATTTTTTTATTGCATACAGTTAAATGCTTAACTATGACCTCATGTTACAGTAAATGATGATATAGTCTAAGATGAAAGCTCGATTATCTAGTAAGAGGTAAATTACCTTTTACGGTAAGGTAATTTACCATTTGCTTGGCGGTACGTCTTCCATAGTCACAACCAGTTTAAGATAATTAGAAAATGGAATTTCCTAAATTTACCTTTCTAGGTAATGGACTCAGGACCTCAGCTAGCTGCTGTTTACCTTTTACAGAATACAGGGTTACCAGTTAGTAAAACATATATTACATTCTATTGTTTTGGTTGACTAAAGCTAAAATGTAATTTTTGCAAAGGTTATTTTCGTCTCATAATCAAAGGGCTTTGTGTAAAATCCCATTACCAGGATGTGAATAGGGTGTAGTAATTTCCCTATGTCAGTTGCCAGTTTGACACTGGGATAAAGCATAGTTTCGGGATAAATAGGTTTGATGTTAGCATTGATGAATGGGATATATTATGTGATTAACATTGCTAATTAGTTACGATCTATTATCGACTGTTAACGTTTACATAAAGGGTTCTATATGTACATATACATAGAGGTTTATGGATAATTATGTGATGATATATCTACCTACCTAAAAAACAGGACTCTGCATAAAAGGCACTTATTTAAGTCATCTGAGGTTCGCCGACGACCTGATTCTACTATCAGAGACAGCCAACGATATGCAATCCATGATAGATCCCTACAACAAGCGAGTGAAAAAGTTGGTTTAGAAATGAATCTAACAAAGACCAAGATAATGACCAATACACGAATAAGACCTATTACTGCCAACGGCAACGCCTTAGAGTATATAGAAAGCTATATATACCTAGGGAAAAGAATAAGCTTCGAGAAAAACAGTAATATTAAGGAAATCGAGAGAAGGGTCCAACAAACGTGGAATAAATATTGGAGCCTCAAAGAAATCTTCAAAAGTAATCTACCAACAACTCTCAAAGCTAAGGTTATGAACTCATGCCTACTGCCGACCTTAACTTACGGAAGTCAAACATGGAAATTCTCTACACAAGCTATGAACAAAATCAATTAATGTCAAAGAGGTTTAGAGCGTAGCGTGCTAAATATAAAGAAAATACAAAAAATAAGACATATACAGATTAGAGATATTACAAAAGTTACAGACGCCTTGACCTTTGCACAAAAAATGAAATGGCATTGGGCTGGCCATGTAGCGAGAATGTCGGACAGAAGGTGGACTACAATAGTCACCCAGTGGAAAGGTCCAACA